>JAPYZH010000434.1:0-67476 GCA_030523085.1 Meteorus colon
TCGCTTATGAACGTTTTATACCAGATTCTTCAGTGTCCAAAACTTTAAAGCGTTTTCCCCACAGCTTACGTTTTCAAAGTCGGTGTCCATCATAACTTCGAAACTACAGTACCGATGCTTTTGAAATTTTGAACACTATTTCTGTACATAATTTACGAGGTAACGCTGGAGAGTTTTTTTTCAAATTCGTTAATAATTTTTATTTTACAGTAACAAATTAGACGATTTTTTTCGAAAAAAATCGTGTTTTTCCCTTCAAAGAGTTCCAAAACAGTGGAAAATTGCAATTTCGAAAAACTCTCCCAGCGTTACCTGGGGAAAACTATTATCTGATGAATGAACTTTCATTTTTTAATTTCAAATGATCCAGCGCCAAGTTATGATGGACACCGAATTTCGGCTTTTTTCCGAGGCACGTCACAATAATTGCTGCCGTTGCCGTATTTTTCAATATTTTTTTGTGAAAATTTCACACGATATTCTTCGAATGTTATACTACAATGTTACATTGGTTTTAATAATGAGATTCCAACTGTGTCGTCACAAAAAAATCACAAAAACATGCCTCTCTTTGGACGAATTAACCTTACCCTCCCCTTAAGAGCAGTAACATAACAATAATATAGATCCAGATTTTGGAAATGAGGCTGTGAATCTGTATGAATGTTTTGCATAATTTATTCTAGCTGCATCTCTTTGGAATACACTTACATGAAGATTGAAGATATCGAGTGGTGGTTCCAGATGAAGGTTTGATTTGTTCAAAGATTTGGCTTTACTAAAACATATACATTATTGTCCTAATATTTTTTTTTCGCACTGTTAATTAATGAACAACACTTGCATGATATAGTTAGTGCAGTGGAAATCAATATCAACACTGCACCTTTTTTAAATTGCGTCGTGCTAAACATCGTCTTTCTTGCAGTATAAGAAATATTATGAATGAATCCAGAATTCACAAATATTTGTTGCATAATCACGGTGCTCAGATTCCCCATCTATACTTACGAAGAATCTTCATTTCCCGATGGTAATTCCACTTTGTACAACTCAAATATCATCTAGCAACTGGAATATTTGACGATTAATTTACTAAACTCAACTTTGGAAGTTTTTTCCGTTCATTCACCAAGGATACAAGATAAATAGTTAATCTAAATATCAACTTGATTCTTTACATTATATCAAAATATGTATGTATTTATATATAAAGTGTGGTCACATACATATAGCCAACGTCAAGATTGATGTGCCCCGTGTCAGCGTCATAATTGAATGAGTACCGCGTGGCGTGAGTGTGTTGGCATGTTCTTGATGCACCCCTTCACATGCATTCTATCCCTTAAACTTCTACTGCGCTTTTGCTCTCGCCGCTTCGGGCCCATCAGAGACCTAGACGTTCGATTAATTAACCCGGGCGAATGTAGCACCTGGGACAAGAGGTATCTGCATTTAACGCACTACAACATCGCAGTAGAGCGGTTCCATCATTGACCATTTGTCCATTCTGCATTCCACTCTCTTTTGTTTTCATTCTTTACGCTTTATTATCATTTTTTTTTCACCCGACAAATAAAGTCTCGATCGTTAATGGATTTTCTTTTTGTTCGCTTTTTACATATAATCTTTCTATGTTGTTTTCATTTCCATTTCTCTTTTTTTGTTTCATTGCGAATTAATCCTCTCGCTGTCGTCCACAGCAAAGGTTGCGTCGTTCTCTGAGCAGAAAGTACTTTTTTGCTTTCTTTTTGTGTATGTGTGTTATTATTCTTTGAGTGTGCGGCGAAAAAATGAGCCTTACGTCTGAAAGATTCTTTCAGTAGAGAACGGAAGCTTTTGTTGAGCCGCTGTGCAGTCAACGTCATTCATGAGCTTCGGGTTTGTGCGCGCGCCTTTGATGCACACATCCCGTGACCTACAATCTGCCAGGAACATTGAGTCTATTTTCAGAGCTTAAGACTTTAAGATCTTCCGCTGTCCAGTCAAGTGCCTCCTCCACTCTTCTTGCAATGACTTTTCTTGTCTATGAATTATTTCATCCAGCTATTCAAACATATGAATACCCAACAGTCGCGATGTAGATGAAGAGAATCCATTCGGTTTTTTTTTTCTGGCGTGTGTATGGTCTATGCAGATCTATTACCAGAAAATTTTCTGCTTTCATTACTCAATCTTTATTTAGTATGCCTTTTGACACATTTCATCGTTGTTCCAGGCTTTCTAACACTGACAAATCACTGTTTTCTTTACGGCCATAATTATGCTTCGCAATAATTAATCATTTTAGGACCTCAGCGTTGACATACTTTGCTTCCACGATGAAAAGAGTTCATTGAAGACTGAATGTATAGGTGCAGCGCATGAATTTGTGTGGAGTATTAGAATTATGTAAGTACAGATTGCAATTTCAATTGCATAATGAAACAATAAAAGCGCTAATTAAGTGAAACTCTGCCGCTTCTGTTGATTAATACTACAAATATTAAAAACTGTATGAAAGCTCGCACGCATATGAAAAATTGAGCAAATGTTATCATACTTCTCATAAATTAAATAGCAATATTTGTTTGTTTTTCAGTGAGTCATCAGTTTGTTACATGAAACTATTTCCGAAATATAGAAATTACATAATCTGGCAGAAACGTACACTGTTGTCAAATAATAACCTAAAATTGAAGGTGATATCATTACCTCAATCATAAGTTCGGAGCTATTTTTCCAGGTCAACAGTTTGAACTGTAAAGAATTTCTAGATCCAAAATTTTTTTGTATCAAATCTCGCCTTTTTGAGACTTATAAAACATAGAAATAATAGAGACGATATAATAGACAGACAACTGAGTATAATAATCTTATATTTGATCCAAAAGCGCAAAATTATTGTCTAATAATCCGTCCGTAAAACGACAAGAAAATGATTCAGTGAAGTAAGAGTAAATCTTGGCAATCGCCCACAGAAGGTGAGCCAATATACATATTACAACGGATAAACTGTGTGGGAATCTCACGTAGCATACACGCGAGTATGGTATGCCTGGAATGGCGCGGGCACGCGAGGCTCTACCAAACCATCCATTATCCCGAGCCCCATCTCTAATTATTTAATAAAAACCAGACAAAAACGCGCGGCTATTCACGATTAACGCGTAAACATATAGGTATACATATATACTTAGAAATATACTTGTATATATTGGTGGTAAATAAAAGAGAAGAATAAAATTGCTGAGGTCGAAGGTTGATCCGTCGGTTGACGCGTATATCTACTATATCGTAGGAAAAAGAGTTATATTTATGAGTATAAACATATATATGTATATATATATTTGAAAGTTTTGTTGCATATCAGGAACAATTGCTCGACTGAATTCATTTTATGCAAAACAACATTGAATTATCGATAATCATAAAGAAAAATTGTGCAGGATGGAAAAATTTACTTGATAAAATTAAATCATTGCAAGATCCTGTACTGTCATAGATTCAATATTTGATTCTACGAAGGGATTATTTTCATAGTTTACGATTTATTATTTTATACATGTCAACATCAGGATGATTAAAACTATCCTCTACCATTAGTGCGACAAACGAAAATTTGTCCATCAGAATTGCGTTCCTTCACAAACACATATCATCGCAAAAGTGTAAGCATTTCCTTTACGCATTGGTTGAACGATATACAACGTATGGTTTCATCCCAACAATTCTAACGAAAAAAAGGATTGATATTATTGACGACGAGCATCATTAAATAGATAAAACTACATTTAATTGATAGTGTCAAATAATATATGAAAATACGGAACGGCAGAATAATTCTGAGCTAGCAAGTAAACAAAAGGATGTAAATAGTACAGACACATCAATGGAATGTGATAGGTTCGTATATTATTAGAAGTTCATAAATATCCCTGGGGCTTTCATAGCTGTATTCCACTGAATCCCCCTTTACTTTTTTCCATGAAACACAGAACAGACTGTGGGTGGTTAAAATGAGAAGAAACAAAACCATTTCACGAATACCGAACGGCACGTACCCGAATTTTATATGGCGTCTCTACAAATACGTGAAGGTGCCGTATGTATACAGTGTCCTATCTACCAGAAGCTTTAGGGGTCCTCTCTCGAGTCAATATCGCACTACAGTTTCCGCATTGTCGTAGTCGTATTTATTCATGCTGAGCTTTTTCCGCCGAAAATATACAATAAAACGCGTACATTCCTATCACGCACTTTTCATTGCATTAACAAACAAAAGAATAAAAAAAGTTGTTCATTCAAAATAAGTGATTGACAATGCATTTGTCAGTGGAATGTGTGTGGTAAATGTAGAATTGTAGATA
Source organism: Meteorus colon (assembly GCA_030523085.1). NCBI lineage: Eukaryota > Metazoa > Arthropoda > Insecta > Hymenoptera > Braconidae > Meteorus > Meteorus colon. The sequence continues at coordinate 4,350 of JAPYZH010000434.1, forward strand.
TGTGAGAGTTTAGCAGCCAAACCTTCTTTTCAAAAGAAAAAAATCCTATTTTTTGTGTGAGATATTCGATGCGATGAGACAGAAAGAATCAGAAAGAACGACGAGAAACGATGAGTGAAAAAAAGTAAAATGTTGAACTATATAGAACCTGTGTTGTTCAACAGTAATGTGTAGTTATGCGCCTTCACGAGAGCGACTAAAAGGGTGCCTACCTGCCAGTACCCATTGATTACCGAAACGCTTCCCACACAATTCGAATGACCGCGGACCGAGATTCAACGTAAGAATGAGCAAGTTCAACTTTTTTGCAGTAAAAAGCGCTAACTGTGTCTACTATATTCCATAAGTATATCCTCCCAACACTTTCCTTTTCAGTCTTCACTTTGTTATTGTGGATTTCTCGTAATCATCTGCATTTTTTTGGGGCCTACATTTTTTTTTCTTCTTCTCCACCTTCGCCTTTATCATATTTGTTTATTCATGTAACTTTTAAATGGTGCAGAAATTAGTAGAACAATGTTGATATGAAGTAACGTAAAAGTTTAAAGACCATGAAAATTTTATGACTTGACACATTATTACAGTTTTCATACATTTATATACTCTGGTAAACAATATTTAAGTATGTCTTTTCTCTAGTCAATAGATTTTCTGTTTATCCTTTGTACATATGAGTGAGAGGAGGCGCCAGGGCGTTGTTGGCCGGGGTCAACTAACCTTTTCATTAGTTAACCCCGAAGTTGGCCGCGCGGCATCGCGGCATCGCGGCCTATAAAGCCCTAAACTTTGACGCAAGCAATGATGCCCCTCTCTGTGAGAGAAGAGCGGTTTTAACATATACAAACTATATAATTATTGGTGTGCCGTATAATTTTCGTGGCGCCATAAAAACTCTCCAGACTTTGGAGACACGTAAATGCCAATTACAGAATACGAAAAACCAAATGTAAGCTATTAAATATTATCGAAATTCTGATAGTTTATTGTCATTTTTTAACGTGTACACATATTTATACACAGGCGATATTTATGTATGGATACATGTATACATATATCTATACATGAACCAAAACCACATAGATATATATCATGAAATCGCGGCATCATCAGTGGCCCAGTTCTCCAAAACAAAGTGAACGAAAACAAAAATAAATAAATGGCGATGCGAATAAATGTGTACGAGGTGGACTCATCATATATATGTACAGTGAAATATACCCATATAGACGGGGAAGAACGACTTGAGGAGGTGTAGGGGGATGTGCGTGGGCAGAAAGACTCGATACGAGAGAGGACGCCGCGGGCTGGAAGACGAGAAGTGGTTTTGCAACGAGCGACCACTGTTATGGGAGCGCCTTTGCTCCACACGGCCGGTATATACGTGCTCCAGGGCTCTGCCGACGAAAAGTCGCAGGTAGGTACCTATACGCGCTCGCGTGGCATGCGCACACCTTGCGCATATAATTAATAATTGCCACGATATACACGGCGGATATATAAACGCAGACTGTTTGCATCTTTCATCCATTATGTGGTTGTATCATAGAGGGAGAGTTTGATTTGATTTGATTTTTTTTTCTTTCATTCATATAACAAATGTATTATGGAGGTATGTGTATGTAGGGGGAGGAATGCTGATTTATATTTCTTATAGATGTATGATTATTTGATTGTAGAAATATTGTTGGTGAGTTAGGAGTGGATGGAGATTCTGGGTGGACATTTTGACGACGGGTAGGGCCCGATTTCTTTGGAATGAATTCTGGGTCTGTGCAATATGATCGTTGCTGAATTTATTACTATTATACATTTTTGTCATGTTCAGTTAGAAATTATTAAAGTTTGAAAACGCCGCGTTTTCCATAATTTATAGAATTTTACAAGAGATCCTCGTGGTCCAATCTAGACTGTGATTGGTGATTGTGCAAAAGTATGCATGCACGATCGTACTGCGCATTATTCGCCATGATGTGGAAGCAAACTTACGTTCCTCTAAGCATTTGTTAAAATTTTGTGAGACTCCTGACATCTACGCAACTGATTTGCATTTAGTTTTATTCTGTTGCTTCGATTATGCCCAATGAAAAGATTGAATTTCTATCTGTGTGTTGGGCATCGAAATCAAGCGATTATGATAATTAGGAGTCATCTCGGAAGCTCGATTAGGAATTTCTGTATCAGAACCAGGACAATGTAAGAAAAAGTATTTTGCACCACCTGGAAGTGTATTGAACCGATGCATATTGTGCATAATCACAATTATAGATAAAAAATAGTCAATTTCGCATGCCAGCTTCAACAAAATGTTGAATTGCTGATGCCAAGATAATGCGATGCAGAAACTCGACCAGGAATCCAAGCTAACCCTCAATCGGGCTTGCATGGAATTTGTAACGCCCGGTCAGATTCTTCGAACGATGATTGCAGAGCTTTTTTTCCATACAGAAATTGTATCCCACTTGAAAATACTACAGGATTAGTAAAAGTAAATATGAAAATAAATAATTGTTATAGGTGTGCATTCGGTTATCGCTGTATCCAAAGATGCTGAATCTATATGGGGTATATATCTTTCATCATTTTTCGCACACTTTCGAATACGGATGGACTTTCTACGCGCACGCTTGGACGAATGATTTACTAGTCGCGAATGATTTATTGGGGCCATGGAGAACGGAGATAATGTTCAAAGAAAGAACCAAAGTGGAAGATTAGAGGCGATTATCGTGGATCAGACGCCCGGGCGCTTCACTCTCCGCCTAGCCGTAAATTCAAGTTCACGTCTGACGCGTGGGTGGGTTGACCCCTATCGCTCCAACATAATTAAATTAAAAAAATGTTCTACAAATATTGTATATGCTAGGATGTACTGCATACATGCATTTTACACATCAATCTGTTATTTCAAATGTATAGCATATTATTCTAAATAACACAACGTGAATAATGTTTTCTTTTTTCATTTTTCACACGAATACGGTCGCAAGACAAATTCGTTTCAATGATATACTGCAACGTGAAAGGGTGAAAAGGAAGAGGAGAGAAAATATAAAGGTAGAGACGAGTGTACAAACTCCGCCCGCAAGTTCTTGGTATAAAGGCCTCCCTAGCTGACCTCGACGAGAGAACGTCCGAAACCACAAATGTATAATTTGCCGCTCACGAATTCGTATAATCATCAAATACCAGAAACTATCCTATTCATTATTTCGTTTCTGTACGTTTGCTACCAGCGCAGCCCTCCGGTGCGCAAATGTACAAAACCGCGATCAATCCCGGTGATTATGCTAATCCCCCGAAAATCATACGGCCCACAAAGTTCGGCATTCGATTGCTCACGGGTACATATCTTCACTATGGAATTCACCCTTACTCACAAGTAAGAAATGCTCTGTGAATATATCTGTATACACTGTAGACTGGACAAATTATCTATATGCAGCTACATTATATACAAAAATTGATATTTTTCAACATTCCAAATATAATAGAGGAGTAAATTGCCAGTATGTAGAATTATTGGAATATATCCATATGTGTTTGTAACCAATTCCGATGGATCATTTAATGATGCCCAGAAAATGTTATTAATTTGCAGAATGGGATATTAGAGTTGATATTCTCCATTTACTATTTTGCACTCAAATGGGAATTAGATTGTCATCAATTTTACATCGTTATTGTTTAGCATTGGCGAAAATGATTGATTTCGTACCACGATACAAATAACAATGAATTATCGATGACTATCTCAAGAATCAAAATGAGATCTGCACTCATTCGAATTGGTAGGAATATAAGAATCATTTGAAGAAAAAAAAATTATGTAACGGAATGGAGATTCATTTCTTACGATTCAAATTATTTCGAGAAACAAAATTATCAAACTTTACATCTTATCAACAACCGATATTTGTACAAATCGATTATGCTTTCTCATTTTTATTTACTAGTAATGATTGAAAGAGATCACGCGTGAATATCACACTGTGATGATGATGGTGATGCAAATTTCTTCTGTAGCAAATTTAATGCATTACACTAATTGGTATGAAGTCGATGACAACAGCCAGACATGCTATTTGAATATACTTCACCCATATATTTATTTACTGCGAAGAAAAAAGAGCAGCATTCTCAACATCACATAGTCCAGTATCAAGCAAATCGGAGAAAATACGTATTTAATATCGCTCACATTGCAATTATTATCAAATGAAAAGTCGTTTATAAAACCTGTCTGTAAATGACACACAATTTTCAAAAGCTACAATTTCTTCGATGTGAGCTGGCTCACAAAAAGTTATGGACCCATCGACATATAATATGAAATTTATATATCCATTTCACAAAACATTGCGAAACATCTCTAAATGACTGGTTATACTTTCTTAATTTTTTTTTTTTTTTTTTTTTTTTCATTACTGGATCGAAAATATTTCTTGTCTGATGAGAGAGTGCGACAGTCTGACAGCAGAAGACGAGGGTGGAGTCATTAGAACATATTACTGAGGCAATGAAATTGGAAGATTACAGGCACGCACATCAGTCGCGCAGAGGATCACGTTTCGCTTGATTTTATAATAGCCGTTAGATTGTACGGAATTCTGTATATGTGTAATATAATCGTTTTTCTTATTTTTCTAAAATTCATGACAACAAATATTTTTATGTAGATTTCCAAATGCATGCTAATATGATAAATGGAACTCCAAGTTAATGGGAAACTAGTTGGCCCTCACGATACTTTGTATATATACCAGTATGCTGCACTTGAGTGTAGGCGTATGCAATATTATATTCACTTTATACGGTGCGAGTCGTTGCCATGTCTTGCAACGTTGTAGTAAAATCGAAACGTGCATAAAAATAAAATGCAACGAAATTGAGAGCCGTGTTAAACGATGCGTGTCAATTATTGCATTATATGCATATTTATAAGACACTGAAGAATATTGAACCATACACAACGTAGATGGAATTGAAACAGGTGGGGATTGAGATGCCTTTCCACCGCCTGAATATTTTTAAGACATATTTCCTAAGGAGGCCCATGATGAACATTCTGAATCGCAACCTGGTCGGGTGTTTAATTCGGCTACTCAGAAACTGCAGCATTCTTATCAGAATCTCAAACTTCAGATGCTTTAAATGTTTAAGAAAACTTACATGCTCGAGTCAAGGCTGTTAGATGAGGTCCTGACTGAAATCGTCAATCTAAGATAAACTAAAACGTATCTGGCGTAAAATGTGTTTTACTTAAGCAGTGCAACATTCAACACCATCGAGTCAATTACAAGAATCGAGGACATCTGATTCTATTCTCAAAGATACTATTCGTTGGAAGAACATCCCATGCAACAATTACGTCTCAGTTCGAAGCACTAGCGTGGAAACCATCCGAACTCAGTCGACGTTGACGTACATAAAAAAAAAAAATTTCTGCTCTTGCTGGTGAGTCGGAGCTAATGACCTAATAATTCCACATCCAAGCGCGCGCTATTATCTGTCTTGGCGATACTGAAAAATCAGAATCGAAGATAACTGGGAGGATCGGCGGGAGAAGAAGGTGCAGGGAGCTTGGCATCACAAGAGGACACCGCGCTGGAATGTATCTTCATAGATGCACTGGACATAACAACGAGAAATCAAGTACGGAATGAGGTATAGCATTATGGGATGTAGGGTATACACATACACCACGATGTGCAATATACAGAGATGAGAGGAGAGTGACTATACAGAAGAGGGTGGTATGTAAGCGAGCTCTGACACGCGATGCCTGCCTCGAGGGAGCAATCACGCGCGGTGAGCGGCGGGGGCGGCCCAAGAAGACCCTCTCAAATACCTCTTCAAATACCCGTCCTCCCTGCCCCTTCAATATATGCCCTCCTCAACGTGAAAAAAACACGAACGCCTGCCAACCACATTTCGTCTCTGTTGCTTTCTTCTGTTATGTTCTCTCTGTTATTCTGAGTTGCACTGATACATTGCTTTGCTGATGGACACCCTGTCTACATAACATACATACAGAAATATTATATGCTTACAGGTTTATGCCATACGCATAATTATTTTATATACAAGTCGTTGTGTATTCGCACAATAATTCGAGAAATCGGTATATCCCATGTAAAGAATTGTCTCCATGCTATTATAAAAGTAAACATATACACAAAAGTGTTCCACACTCTCATCGGCAGCACGCAGAGTTTAACTATGTAAATGAGACCTAAGAATGGATCGTCTCGGTTCAATAGACCTTCGACCCTTGGCTTCGGATAATTTGTTTACGAGCAACGCACGCGGGGCTATCCTCTGTATATATGGTGGGGCCCTCAGGCACCCTCTCCTACGGCGGAGAGCACATGAAGAAGAGAGTCGAAGAGAGAAGACGTACATATATATATATAGATATGTATATAGAGGCCCCTGCCAACTCTGCCAGATTCTCCCGGGGCCCATATTGTATATATATATATATATATATCTTCTGCATATACCAAAGTGAGAGGGAGTTTTGAGGGAGTGAGAGATGAGGACAGACAGAAAGTAAAAAAGGGAGGATAAAACATGGATGGATTCTGGTCGCGCGCGACCAGGACGGGAGAGATCTCTGCTATACGATTTACATACGATTACCGGGAGGATGCAAAGGCACGCACACCCACGCTAAAAGATGCGTGAGAGAGACAAGGGGTTGTGGATGAAAAAGAGAGTGGCAGAGAAGGAATGCCGCCGCAGCCGTCTACTCTACCGGCGCGTCGTCGTTTGCTGGCCTCGAGGGCCTTTATATACTTATATATGTTCGTACTATATATATTTGCATCATGTAGATACATATATAATATCACAATGCAAGAAGGATCATCAGGGAATGTGTGGTGTAAAAGGAAAGTCGAGCGAAAGAAGACGAACCCGGTCTGGATTCAGGTCCGGAGGCTGTCGAGATGTCGATGAGCATGCAGCAGTCGTCGTGGCAGTCGACGTATAGCAAGGCAGCGTGGGCTGATCAGTAGGACGCTGTATAGAAGCATCCTGAAGAAGCCAACATCCTTCAGGCGGACGTGCCAAGGAACAATGGCCATCCATCGCCTCATGCATATGTATGTAGTAGTCATATTTGTTCATGAGATATTGTATTCACGTAGACTATTTCTAGTGTTGATATTCCTGGTGGGCGGTTTCGTGAAGAATTGAAGAAAATGAAATTCGTTCATTGGGGCCTGAGAGGGCCTCACAGGACGGGCCTCACTTTCTCATCACGGTTTCCCTAATACATCCTTATTACGACAGGTTGTCGATGATTCTTACATGTACTTAATATTAATGATGATGAATCGCTCTTTAGTACTCAATTAGTACCTTGTTCGAATGGTTTTATTTTATCAGTCTTAGATTGATAGTGAGTTAGAAGAAAAACAAAACGCTCTTAAGTTAGACTATAACAATAAGTCATTTGTAATGATGAATGTTGTAAAAATTAGTTCAGCACTTAAATTCAGAATATGGAATTGTTACATAATGTATTAAGAGAGCGGATACTTGTGCGGACAATTGATGTTGAATACGTGATATAATTAATTGTTTCGATCAGTTTCGACCATGATGTAATATCAAGACTAATGATGAACTTGCAAATGTCATTGTTTCATATTGTCATCATTTAATACAGATGATAACTCAACCATGTAACCGCATCCACCATTTAGCCATTAAAGTAAATGGAAAAACATCAGTTTGATGAGTAATGTGTGTGTGTGTGTGTGGGGGGGGGGGGGGGGGGGGGGGGGGGGGGGGGGTATGTGTGTATTAATATATGTTCACATGAAACAATAAAAAGCAATCTAGGATAAAAAAGTATTATATAAATTATGATGGAAGTGGTTGATGATGGGCACTGCAATTAGATAGATCACGCATAAATATATGTTAGAATGTGGATATTAATACAGAAGACGAGGATATATTCGCACTGAGGAAAACATTGTGTTGTGGTCAGTCGTTACATGAGTGCATAAAGTCCTGAACGATGCATCCCATCATTCCATCTTCATGAATTCGTTCCCAGTTCTTCCATTTCTACTATATGATTTTTTCCTTATATTTGTTCATCCATAACTTGATCTGGGGAATTGATTATCATGACATAGAATCGAAAATTTTATGTGCGAATGAAGTGGAGATTAGGCTAGTGTTTTCAATTTGTATGTACTGTGTGATCTTCAACGTTACTGAGAATGTGTTGAACTAATGGACAAGATGAAAAAGTGTAGCGGTGGATGGGTCTGATTGAATCAAAACTCAAACGATGTCGTAGACCAACAAAGTAATTTATTGACGCAATAATTTCGATTGTAAAAAAAATAACAGAACGTGCGATCGTGTGGTGTATCGCCAAACAATTATTCACAATATATCATTCTCAATATCATTCCGCTACATTTATGCAGGAATTCTACGTGACAAACTGCCCAGATGGTGAGAGTTTGTGCATGTATCGAGTCGATACGTTCGATTGATTTTCTTGTATCTATGAATAATAAAATTAACATGTGATATTCCGAATTTTCCCCTAAAATTATAAGTTCTTATCTCATTGGATGCATCAATTTCATAGAGTGTTATCGTTCGAAGATTGAGAAGGAATTGGGTCCGAATATTGGTCACAATAAGAAAAAGTAAGGAAATAATTACAATATTACATGATAGTTTTGAGTATGAATTCGCTCGGCAAATCGTTTTCGTTGTAGCAGAACTTGGGGCAGATATTCCACTGCACAGATATAATTCTGTGCTGCTGCAGCGGCATGCAAGGCATCATATCGAGTATATATAAATATATACACGCGGAGAGGGGCAGATCGCGGGGACCAGTACAACCAAGGATTCAATTGCAATAAAAACAGTGAGTCCACAGTAATGTTAGATGGGCGCTGAGCCAGCGTAGGAGAAGGAGAACAGGGTCTGGTAGGTCGAGCCACCTCACGAGTTACGTATCAAAAATCCGCCACGGGCGTGGCCAGATCAGCGAGTGCGCGCGATGCATCTTCGTTGACTTTTAGCTCTGTTTCTTTTTTTTTCTTCGTTTTGTTTTCTTTTTGTTTTTTCTTTTGATTTTTTTTTCATTAAGTTTTATCTTTCTATCTTCGTTTTTGTATATGAAATGGCCACATCGCGTTGGGCCCTTGGTTTGCGTTTTTTCCTTCCATCACGTCGCATCACGGCGAATCCTGGATAAGTCTTGGCCAACAAAAGTTGTTGGAGCGTTTAGTAGAGAGGCGAGTGCGCAATTATGGAATTCCTGAGGCGTCACCTCAAGAGATCCTCGAGCTTAAAAATTTTTTGGGCCGCACGTTCCTCTCACAATGCTCGTTTTTAGTTTCTTCTTTCGTTGTAACCAAAAGTTACTCCGTTTACGCCGTTTCACCTCGTGAATCAGATACAGGTATCTTCTGCAGCATAATATATTACACGGCAGAGAGTGTTTGGAGTTTCGCGAGAGGCCCTCGGGACATGCGGGTGTATAATCTTTGGCCGGTTCGAGAACGGAGCTAAGAGTTTGGGCCCAATTACAGGGCCAGTACCACCGAACGAACGCCTCCACCTTCTCCGGAGGGAATAGCAAGAGAACCATCAGGATTATTGCTGTCTCGATTTTGTTCTTGTGTATAGGTTTAACGTATACTTTTCAACACATATACATATATATATCTATATGCACATGAGAATATCGCTTTGCTCACATATTTAAGGCCAAGAAAATACTTTATTGGTGAATATACATAGGCATAAGTTCAATATGAATTGTAGGAATTCACATGATTAAGAACAATTGTGATCTTGAATTCAAGGAGAAGTAGCACCCGACCAAAACCTCGTTAGGGTTCTCATCCCCTCTTTAATTCACGTTAAGAACTTTTATCCAGGCCAACTAATTATGGACAGATTCATGAAAACACATCTATCATAGTGTCGTTTATGAAAATTCCTCGCAGCGTGATTAGAGATAAATCATCAAAATTTTTACGATTTCAAGTAATTTGATGAGAATGATTGGTTAGTATGTTTGTTCAATTGGTTCATGAATTCAATCACATTATCTTCTATTAAGATGTAATATTATCTGCCATATAATTTGATTCATTACAGAATACGAATAATCCAGTCACAACCGTCATTATATTATTTGTGTATTCAACACCAACATAACGAGAAGCAACTATAAATTATATATAAATTTCGAACTCTGAACATCAAGCACGATCTGAATATACCAATAATAAATCAATTATGAAATTGTTGAGTGTTTATGTCATGCATATCATACGTGAAAAATTATCAAACCCAAATATGAGGTGTTATGGATACGTAAAATAAATTTTCAACCTCTGAATTTGGGGTCAACTGATTTCCTCCTCATAGTTCACATTAAAATGTGCTGACTGAACTCTGTAATTCTTCAAGATTCGATTTTATTCATCGAAAAACACACTTGATCAATAATTCAATCCGCCCCCTGTATTTCAAGAATGGCCACTGAATTTCTTCACAAAAGTAGATTCATCCCACGATATGCGCGATTAAACGTTTTTTTTTCTTTTTCCTTTGGGTCTCGCTAAACATATGAGCAATCTTAGGATCTTCTTCAATCCTATAGAATCCCCCAGAACATTTCGACAAAAAGAATGAATTGAACACTTAATAAAAAAAATATATATTTCATAACAAATAAAGAGTTTACATTGTTTTTTTTTTTACAATTCATTTTAAAATTAATAAACTAGTTAAATATTCCTGCATTCTATTACTTATGCACATGCATAGTGATACCAATAATAATAATAATAATAATTACGAACGAGTAAATTATAGGGTAAGATGAGACCGAAATTTCGAGTTAAATAACAAGGTGAGATACGATATGGTTCCGGTTGATGTCATCATAATGACAATGCTGAAATTCATGCCTGATGTTATTGTGTGTATATACAAAAATAAAAATCTGTGTGAAAAATGTTTGTTGTCTCTAGATTAAAATTGTACAGAACAATTCTTCAATCCAACATTCCACCATTTCTTCATGATAAAAAGTGCGGGCACCAATGAAGATACGAATCTCCATGAGATTCTTTGCAGGGTGCTTTACACTCTGTATAAAGACACATGCTATATAGATGAAAGTAGACAAATGTGCATTCATTTATATATCTATACACATAAATATATTTATATATATGTATATACGCGATCGCATCCATGCAGTGAGATAATTTCTGAACTCGCGATGCGCGCGCCCATTTCCCTGACAGAATATAAATTAAATCGTTGTGGTGCATGATTCGATAGCGGGCGTCTCGCAATGTTAAACAGAGTTGTGATGAGGGCGAGCGAGGGAATGAGAGGGGTAAAACGATTGGCCAAGTGCGCGCAACCGACGAAGAAAAGAAACACGTTTTCTATAACGGAAAGCCAAGCGCGCAACGATGCCTAAAGGCGACGCGTACGAACTTATGGACCAAGCTCGATGTAACGCCTCGAAATTACAACGACGCGCTATATCTGTTTGTGCCACTAGCCACATCATATATGTACACACACGCACACTTAACACACATGTATGTATACGCACTTGTATAATTAATCCCCGAACGATTATTTGAGGGAGTATATTATATACCGAGGGGGTTAAGGGGAAAGATAAATTTATAATGGACTTACTTGTGTGTGACACTTAAAATGGAGCGGATGAATTTTTACATCGATGGGTGGTCGCGTGCATATACTCTGCGATACGATTGAGGGGGAGTTGAAGCTCGACGGACTCAACTACACTATACACATTATATGCCATATAGTTCTGAGCGGCCGCGAGGCCTCAAGATTTCTCGGACACATAATTAGCCAACATCTATCAGCCTGAAGCTATCAGCTCCGTATCCAACGTCAAGAAAAAAAAGCGACTGAGAGGGAGTAAGAGCGCAAAAGGGAGGTAAGGAGAGGGAGAGAGAGAGAGAGAGAGAGAGAGAGGTAGTGAATGAGAACCACCCTGGCACCGCAAGTTATCGTCTTCCGCATAAAAGGGTGATGAGTCGGATTGCTCTGCTATGGGCTCATTTTGCAGTTTATCTAATATATACCAGCGACATATTTATCACCTCAACTGTATACACAGGATATATAATCTTTACTTGATAATATTCCTAGGTGTGTGCATAGATTGCTCAATATATAATATTTGTAAGCACCTTTATATATGCGTAATTGCGTAAGCCTTTCAACAATTCAGTTGAGTGTACATCAGTAGTTGTTTCAGTGTGTAGAATTTTTATTGCAATGTTTTTAATAACTTATGTTGATATAATTCTATTGAGGGAATGGATATGTCTGATGTTGTGGGAATAATGCTACGGATCATGTGTGCATATGAGTTTTGAAAGTTGATTTTCGTGTGAAACCATCAACATTTTGTCTGTAGGAGCGAAGTTGTATGTTGTACCAAATGATAATAATCTTGAAAATTTCACAGATAGGGCAAAGGAAATTTACTTTTCTGAGCACATTGTAAATAACACCTGCAAATTCAATTAAACTATGTATTTCACAGACGTGAGAATGTAATTTCACAAGCACTTATATTTTTGTTTATGCGGAGTGAAGAAATACAAATTGTTTATATTTTACAGAAAAGAAGAGAGAAATCATTTTCGAATAATTTTAAGTTAATAATCGGTATAGAATGTTGCATGCATACACCTGTCTCAAGTCTCACGCGTGAATGTAGTTGTTTACTTCAGAAATATCGCTTCGAGACAAAAGACAAATTGCATTCGTTTTCAATGTATACATAATTGTATTTTGTATTTTTTTTATGTCCTAATAAGTGGGGATGTTTACGACAAGATTTTTTACATGCGCGAATGGTTGATTGTCGGGATGTAAAACCATTCATCTTTATATTTTTAAACAAATATTATTTATAATTGAATTTTGAAATTGACAGGTGATTGAAACTTTTTATCATAATAAAATATTTTCATTTAAAAATAAATTTGAGAAGAGGAATATAATTGCGGTGTAGATGAAAAAATTTAGTAGTTCCGAATAAGGAAAATTCGCACGACGAAGTCGAGTTTGATAATGGAAAAAATAAAAAGTGCACGTAAGAGAAGACGGAGGAAATAAAATTGAGGCAAGCTAAAACAATCAGGATAGGAGAAAAAAAAAAGTTCCTTTGTCGGTCTCAGGAAGAAAAATAGAGAGAGTGTGCGGAGCAGTTGTGTCAATTTATCATCATAATAGAGACAGTTGACTATATATAATTATTTGTTTAATGGTGTAATATATAAGCGTCAAGTGCTCTATTGTCAATAGCGTATGAAAAATAATCTACAGCACATGGAATGAAAGAAAAACAAGTTCACGGATAAAATGTAAACAAAAAAAACATATTTGTAAAATGACTCAATAATTATGGTGGAAAAAAAAATGGTTCATAATTTAATTATTGAATGTTTGATGGAATAATTTGTGAGTCGTGTAGCATAGTTGAAAACGGGCAAAAGAGCGGTCTTTTGTATGCGGTGCCTCACGGGTCCTATCGGTAACACTCCGGCACGGCCCTCGTCGGTGTTCGTTTCCTTTTTACCGCGGGCATCCCGCCCGGACACGTGGCGGCGCGTGGCGCAAACTAAAAAAGAGAGACGAAAGGAAAGAAAAAGGAGGAGCCCTTTTTCGTGCCTTGCCACGTCCAAACTCAGTCGCAGGGTGAAAATAATTAACCATCAGTTTTAAGTTTCGTTTGGTGTACAAAAAGACCCATCACATTGGGGAAATAAAAGCACGCACATCATATGCGTGATGAACAAAAATACGATTGTTTATTTATCATTTGAAAAATTCTGAGAAATATCAATGGCTGCATGTTGCGATTCACACTTCTTATTATAGTCACTGAACAAATAACATTGATTTAATTAACTGACTAATTGCCACCTGGAGAGTTTTGGTATTTATATTGCTCAGGGGGACGTTGACGACTTGATTGAAATGTTGCCCGTAAAAATAACCCAATTTAGTGAGCTCAGTAGTTATAGCATTAATTATGGGCAATCATTGGTGATGCTCCGGCAATAATCCTCTGGCAAAATGGATGTATTAAACATGTGTACTGTCACTTTTGGCGATACGTGTTCTTATATAGCTGCATCCATTTTTTAACACTCAATTGGTAGTGCTGATTTCGAATTGTGAATGAGAAAAAATATAAAAATAATATTAATAGCAAAATATCTGAATGAGATTAAAAAATTAATTTTTTTTTCTTCGATTCATAGTAATTTGATATTCAGAATGAAGATACAGCCTCATTGGGGGAGTAATCCAGCTTGACAAGTCTCCCAGAGTGATTGGAAATTGGAGTAAAGAACATCAATTTATTCACTTATGTATTCATTCTCAATTTCAGATGATTCTCGAGTCGCAAATTTTGAATGAGATACTCTAATTCCAGAATTGTCTTACTGTAGTCATCCAACCACTCCATTCTTTTCTCTTGTTTTGTAATCTGAGATCGAGTGTCGAAATTTTTAGTTATATTTAATAAAATGATTTCTAATAATCGATTAAATTAATAGAATAATTATTTTCCAGCACCTCATTCCCGAAGTTGGAGAATTGGTTCAGATTAAGAAGATTATTTTGCGGTTCGGCTGTCTTTCTTTGTCTTATGTTCCTTCCAATGATTCCATTTCCAAAATCAATGGAAATCTCGTCATTCATAATATAGTTCTCATCTGAATAACTTCATCATCCATTATTTGAAGACATTACTTTTGTCAAGCTTCATGCACATAACATAGAGAGCAAATATGAATAAACACAAAAGAAAAACAAATTCAGTTGATCCCTCATTTTTTCAAATATTTCAAGACGTCTCATGTAATTAAAAATAGTAATATCATCATCATGAATAAATCGTAAACATTGAAAATGTTTTTTTAACAGTTCATTCCTTGCCCAATTTCCTATTAATTTAATCATCTGTTAAATTTTGATGAATTGAAGTGTACGATTCCCTTTATTGCCCAGCTTGTGTGTATATGTTGACGTATTATTTTATATATAAATGTGTACTGGAATAATATGTAACGATTCAATTGTAACATCACGCTATCAGTTCGGACATTTTTACACAATTCTATCGATTTAATTCGCTGTTTGGCTTGCGGCAGTATACGTATGCATTCACAGCCGATTAATCTGTTTTGTGCACATCCCAATTAGACATCGCATTAATCATCATCGCATTTAGAATGTATAGCCCCGAGCAGGTGATATATATGGAAGTTGGTACATTGACGAAAGAGTTCATTTGTAGTTGATGTCCGGATCAAGTTGGAATTTTTTCAAAAAAATATATAAATTTCTTATATTTTTTATTGTTGAAACAGCGATCACTGCCCATTCTCTTACTCATTTTTTATCTCTCGTTCTCTGAATCTTTTTCTTTGAAACCTTAAAATAGATTAGCTGAAGATATTTTCTTCATTTAAGGGAATATACGAGTTATGGTTAGAATCAAATAAGTGTTTCACCACTCGGATGATTCACGCAGTTGAAATTGTGTAACACTGCATGTGACCCACGCCATGATCCATCAGATACGAACGCATCATACACTACAGTATATTGTTCAGTGTACAGATTCAAACATTCAAACGTTTTATTCAAACACAATAAGCTTTGTTGTGTAAAAGCAACGCTGTCGGATTATGAATAGCTATGACAATTGACGTTCAGAAACTTTAGATTTCATAATTTAATGTTTTTATTTTTTTTTGCATATAGAAGAACCCAATAATTAATATGACGCTTGCAATATAATCCTCAAAAAATTTTATTGCGCACGAGAAATTATTATTTCCATGTCAATGGGAACTGATAAAATATTAGCTGGTAAAGTGCCCGAAAGTACGATTTCCCATAAGACAAAATTTTCAATTTTGGAGAAGTAAAATAATATCTTTTTTATCATAAACATAGGGCTTATGAAAATTTGACTGGACAAATTTTGTGCCATTATCTAGCGATGGTGTAGGTTTGGTAATTATCTCAATGAGAAATGTTGTACCCCGTACACTCCCTCAAAAAACCACTTGAAGTAACAGTGGCGATGAGATATGCATTCAGAATCTCAACATCACTGGCACTCAGCTGTTACGGTGACGATTTTCGAAAGGAAAATGCGCTAAAAGGAACACGGACTTCTATTATAATCCAAAAACCAAAGATATAGTCATTGCGACTCTGGAGAGGGAATAAAAAGTTATATAATCGATTTCTTACGATCTAGTTTGACGCGATTGACGGGTGATGAGGAACAGGTTTAAAATAATTTCAATTACCAAATAGAACCATAATGCATATTGCAATTACTGTACCTAGTTGAAAAACAATGGACGCACATGAGCGTTTACATGATTGACCCTTGCATGCATAAATCTATTGGGTAAAGCATTGTTACACACAAAGCTGTATTCATAATATTTGGAGCTTTAAATACGTCTAAACTCACTCATAGTATAACACGTATGAAGTAATACAGTCTTCTTTTGCAATTCGGAAAAAGGTATCGCGCACAAAATTATCATCACTATTACTGGTTTTGCATAGTTCGGACTGGTCGTAGATATATTCAACTATAATATCGGTTAAGTGTTTGTAGTTGAGTGTATATTCGTAATCTCGTCAAAATTCTTGCAAACTATTGCTGATATGGTAAGTTCCACAGAAAAAAATTTCCCACAGCAAATCAATTAGAAATTTGCGATGGTCGCCCACCTTTCATATGGATGACTCAGTTGATCATTTTGGAAATCATTACGACTGCAATATCGGAAATCGTTACATTCAATTTGAAATGAGGCGAACATGATAGCGTAGAAATGAATTTAGTTCTAACTGAATCACTTTTGACGAATGAAAATATGCAAGTGTCGATCATAAGTTAATATTCCTCGGTCGATGTTGTTCCAGTAAATGGTGTGAGTATTGATTCGGTTGATAATGGGACCATGAAATATAGGTCACACAAACTGAACATCATATGGTGTATGAATAATTCCATTTTTCATGGTGATAGGTGATGGAAGACCTCGGACCTTTGTCTGATCATCTGGATCTAAAAACTTGTGCGATAGCCATGTGCTTCTTTCACTATGGAGAATATTTCTTGGAGGTCTTGAGGGGTTACTAAATCCGGATTTCATATCGAACGGTCCAAAACAGCGTTCACAAATTTCAAAAATTTTCTGGTTGAGACCCAACTTGGTCATCGCATCACACTAGAAACTCTCAATTTTCATATATGGCACATATATGCTCTTCTGTATCTTTCTATTCCATATTCTATTATTTCTATACCAAAATCAAATTGAGTGGCCCGAAAACTTTATAATATGACGTTAGGAAAAATTTAATTTCAATCAGATTTTGCTCCACATTTCTGATGGCTACATATTAAATCTGCTCATCAAAGTGCACAGTTTTCACTACTGATTGAAAGTCAGATTCTTGAAACCTGGAGATGAGGAATTTAATGAATCGCAATATTTCATATTGGTCTTCATCAGATTCTTCATGATGTTGCATCTAATAAAAGGAGTGTTTCATCTAATTCATTCGTCGAACATTGATAAAATATACATTCAGACGACTTCTAACTAAATATAAAGTCAACTTCTATAATATTTAATCAAAATCATCCACAACCATATTTAAACCAGTAATAAAATAAATAATTTTACGATGAAACAATGCACTGCATTATATCGTGTCAGTAATAGACGACTTTACTCTTGCAATAATCACATAGTTATACTGAGGTATAGTTAGAAATAGAAAACCATATGTCCGATTTTATACGATCATATCTAGTTCAGTGAGTTTAAAGAGTGATGAGAATAATCGTTCGAAATTGTGTTAGTGACGAAAAAAAATGCACGACACGCGTCGCAATTATTGTTATTAATTAACACAAAACGGACTCATGAATACGTATAGACATGCATACGTATATATAATGGATACTTGCATGTATACATAGAATATATACAGTGTACCTCACTTGAACAAACTCAAAGGGCAGAGTGGCGACACGTGCAAAGCTAAAATCATGATACACAGCGCATTGAGTATCCAGACTACATTATAGTGTTTCGTCTGTACGCCGACCAACGCACGTGAGCTCTCGCGAGTATACGCACTCGCATCTATCGATATATGATACAATCGATGAATAGGAAAAAAAAACAACTCTCATGTCATAGAGCGTGCCAGAAATATTGTTGTTCAATGTTGCAACCGTCACAAAGCAAAAGCAATCATTATTGTTGAAACTTCATATTCATTCATAAAAACTACAGAAAGAATATTCGACAAACGGAACGAACAAAAAAAAACATATAAACAAAACTAACGCTGCAATAAATTTTCTGATGTAGTCATCTTTATGATCTTGAAAAAATTAATTGTGGACAATTTTTATTGCTGCAATATAAACATTGTTGTGAGTAAAAGTGAGTTCATTGAGTGAGATTCCTGTCATTATATTTCTCAGTATTATACTGGACATTCAATGAGTCTACTCCAGTTAGTGGCACTGCAGAATTTGAAATCATCTCTGTTGTCTTGTGTTGGCAGGAAAAGTTTCATGTTCGGTTAAGAAAATTTGGTCCATAACATTCGATCATTTCCATGCTGTTATAACTATTCACTCACAACAGATGACATGTTTTGTAGTGTATTGAATTATTGCGCCGATTTTTTGATAAGTAATCTCAAAAATCTTGCAATCGGGGAACTATCATGAAGATTTAGATGGCTGTGACTGATTCCGCATACTCTTCAACATAATTGAACTGATTTTGGAATAATCAAGGACTGAAATGTCATAATATCAGTTGAATGATATAAGACGACTCTTCTGTGATCCCAAAATTGAATATCATAAAAGTTGGAGATCGAATAAATAAAGATTTCAACTGATTTAAAAAAAATTTCTTACTATATTTCACGATTACAGAAGGCAAAATCTTATTAAATGAATTACATATTTCAATTCTACAGTCACTGTCATCAGAGTGAATAATTGTTGACTAATTCTTGTTTCACATTCGTATAGCAGGTGTTAACATCCAACCGAACTCGTACATGTAAACAAAAGAAGAATATAAATAAAATAGAGGATAACGTGTGAGAAAATGAAAAGAGCACTGAAAGATACACGAATTGACACGCGCGCATGTTAACATCCGTATATGGCTGTTCAATCCACGTGGCATATAGATTATACTTCCGTTTTCCGGTGTTGCCCGCGAGCAACACGCCGGAGGCGGGACCCAGACTCGAACGTAACCGATGTATTTGTATCCATATACACAAGCGGCCAATAAACGGCGGCCAGTTAAACGGTTGGATGTTGCTTACTCACGAGTAAAAAAGCTACCGGTTAATTACAGACCACAGTGCCCCGCTATATATACCACCACATATACGTCACGCGTATCCAACGCCAGTGTTGTATATATACGCTCACATAAAACATCGGCTTAGAGTTATAATGAAAATGGTATTAAATCCAAAAGAAAACCCATCTTTGTATAATTCAATAAATACGAAGGTCAGTTCATTTGATAGAGCCATCACTGCAGAGTATAAAAATAATATGGGTATTACAGGTTTCCTCTAGTGGATGAAGGAATTATACTGACGATCATCTGGAATCTAACAAAATTTAAGTGATAGACAAATGTCTGGTGGTCCAATTTGAATACATTTTAGAATGCCAAATTGATACTACTGTAGATGATTATAGAAAAGTAGAATCGTAAAATTTTCATTAAGCAAGCAATATTCTCCTAACCCTTTACATTATTTATGGGCGTTTGACACCCAATTCACAATGAACGAACGTCAGAGCGAATTTTAGGTGTTATTTTTTTGTATTATTTGGCAACTTTCTGAGGTAAATGCACACTGTACTCTCCGTTATTCGAAAAATGACAAAGAAACCAAATTTCATTGCCTGAAATCCGACTGGCAAATATGCATCCAACGTCGTCCTGGTTTATGAGCTCTGTGTGTATATTGATTGAGAATTATCTTTTTTTTTCTGCTCGTATGAACTCTTTTTGAGCTTCCGTTAACTCAGATATAGATTACGATTTTTGATGAATGACCAGGAGCGACGAAATATGGTGGGATTCCGCTATAAAACCTGAGTTCAATCTCCCAGAATGAATCCCATTCTTGAAACGGGCACCATAGAACCAATTTCTCTCCTGTAGTGGCATATTTTGAGATTTTGGAGCTGAAGTATCATGTAGAAATACCAAAAATTATCAAAGTTATGAATTTCTGAGTGGAAAAAGTCATTATCTCGATGTTATTGCTCCAAAGTTCATCTTTAAACAACTCCATTTATGAGTTAACCCTATGAAACCAGAAAATTCTTAAAAAGGACATAAATTCATCAAAACCAAACTGGAAACTGATCCATCTACTTTTTATATTAACTCAGTAATAATAACTTATAATTTCCCCAGATGGAAATCACATCTTCACGTGCACATTCACTACACACCTCCTACTCCAAGGGATGTGAAACGCAACATTCAACTTGAACACTCCTTCTTCCTCTATTTTCATTCAAGAAATTTTCTATGGAAATCTTTCATCTGTTAAATTATTATATCCTATTCACAAATTTAACTCATGAACGATCGAACGCTAGCACTTGAGAGTTATTGGAAGTCATCAATCCGCAACTTTCACATGGTTAGAATTCTCCCAATTCTTCATTTATGTAAGAAAATTCATTATCCAACAAGCCAATGAATTTCTTTCGACAATAATGCACAATTACCGAGTCATCCTGGTTCTCAATCAATCTTTGATAATGTTTCATCAGGAATATTCAAGTGTTAACGCACTGGCATTGCCTGGTGCAAGCATCGCGACTTCATGATTTCTCTCTATGATTACGTCTGCATAAGTGACGTAAGTCATGTGCAGACGCGGACGTCTCGTCTACTGGATTATAAACACGCATATAAACTGCATATATGGTCATGCGTACACATATATAATGACTATATATCATATATTGTTTAACGCGAGAATTTATTAACATTTAAATAGTTAATTTACTGTAGTAAAACCATATCATGGGCCCATGTATGTGTAGGGTGGATTGCGAGAGTGCGCATTATTTGCAACGATGATATGGTGTTGTGTAGGGCACACGCGGCCATCAGCAGAAAACATTCAATTGGCAAAGTGAGAGGCATGTAATACCTCTAACCAAGCGATTATGCAGCTATATTCGAACAGAGGCTCTCACGGGAGTTGTATGCTCGCCGCGGGGGTCACGGTTCCCTGCGGAGCTTCAACTATATATACAACAACCAACACCTACTGCATCCACCTTTTCAACCTTCTCTCAACGCGTGACTGATGTGACGAAACTTTCTGCCGATTACTATTCCGACTACCTGACACAACTATTTTCTCCTAATCTTCAGTTATATTATATCTTTGTTTTGACATAGTTGACCTTAAAGGATTCCGGTATATGTGAACAATAAATTCAATTCTGAACTTGTTGGATGGTGGTGAGTTGTGAAGTGACATTCTGAGTTAGTGATTCTAGTTTAGGATTATTTTACCGATTGTAATATTTTTGTGTAGTGTCTAGACGTATTACTAAACGATTTGGACCGCCTTGGGAAAGATGGTGAACGGGAAAAACGGAATTAGATGGAAAGCGAATTTTGGTAATTGGCAAGAATTAGACTGACCTTTTTAGGAAGATGGGTTTTGTATATCAAACAATCACAGAAATTTATAGCCGGATTTTGTAGCTTTAATATTACCAACATATGGTTGATTATTTGATGTTGTGGTTTGTTATATCGAACAACTATAAGCGAAATGACAGCTTTATGTCGACGTTATGGAGTAAGAATTATCGATATTCAAGATAGAGTTGTCAATTACTATCTCAAGGACAGCCTTCATGTGATGACTGTATGCTGAAGAGGAATGCTCCTAGTGAGTGGAAGGAATATGATACTCAAAAGTGCGCGTGGAAGTTTGAATAATCACCAATGATGTAGTAATATTCATCAAGATAAGGATCAATTGAGTTGAACAATGACAAAATTTCATCTACGTTTGTATAATTACTCGAGTATGACAAAAGTACGTTGCCCGGTATGAAGTAACTATTACTATTCAAGAATGAAGTATTGTATGAGGTGAATATTTGTATCATGGTTGACCCCTCTTTCATGGAAATTGTATGATAAAAAGCTCATTCATAATAGAATTTACACATTTTTAGCTACACAAAAGATTTTTTTCTACTAAACAGTAGAATATTTATTGAGTATCTCGGGTCGGCTTCGTTCACCATCTCCATCCTAAATATTTTTAAATTAGTAATCAAAGTTTCTTCAAAAATATATCAAAACTTTCACATTATCATTGATCTTTAAACGTTGAATGAATTTATAAGTAAGAATCTCACAGAACGGTTGGAAATTTTGCAATATTAGATTGAAAAAATAGATTACAAAATAAGAAATACTAGAATATAAAAAATGAAAGTAACAACCTACAAATTCATTAAACAAAAAATTTTCTCGTATGATTTATCGCAGCGATTGTCGTTTCCATATACGACTACGACCTGAAAGCTACATATAGATATACCGCATAAGAAAATATAATTTCATGCAGGATATTCAACATCTTACAGACTTTGTGTTATTTTTTTTTTTTCTCTTTCTCCTTTATATATTTCGTTTTATTGCCATAATATGTATTCTCTTTTTTGGTCCCGTTCCTCCTTGTCTCGAATAGCGAACCCGTTAAACGACTCGTTAATTGTATTTTTAGGGGCTCCCGCGAGTAAAGCTGACCGGGATCTTCTAATTTACCGACTGGTCCGTTTGGTTTATAGCGAGCCACGATAGCGCATAACCGACACCAAGCCTCGTTAAATCAAAGAACCGACGCGCACTTGTGACTCATTTATTTTTATATATAAATATATATAAAAGTATACATATACAAAAATTCACAATCATTTTTCAATTAAATTGATGTTTTTACCAAGAAAACAAAGGAAATGATAACGGAATAAAATGAACAGCAGTGTTGTATTAATAAACCATTTTGTACGTATATAATAAACACTAAAAAAAATATTTCATCATTCATATAAAATGTATACATATATAGAGTTATTTGGGTACGACGTGGTCCAAAAATAATAAATCTCAGAACGCGATGGAAGATTATTAAAAGCGTCTCTGGGGTCCGTTCGCTTTGGAGGCCGAGGTATATACAAGATAAGAAAAACAAAACGCATTACCGTTTCTTAATGAAGCTGAGGGTTGCGAATGTACGAACGGCATATAGTCCGACGGCGGACTGACGTTCAGAACTAATTGGAGCCACGAGATATTGGAATATAGCTGGGGCGAGAAAGTGCGAGAGCGAATGTGAGACGAGAAAACGAGCGTGAATATGCGGTGACCACAACCATTGTAAAAAAAAGTCGGCATTATTATAACTTTAATTTATATATAAACACCAAAGATACTCTTGTACTTTTTCCATCAACACTACACATATAATGGCGTTCAATTCAGTTTTTTCAACACATAAATGTTTGCCCGTAATTCCTTCTCACACATTTTATTTGCTTTGATACACGTTTGTTATCAACCGAGTTTTTCTCTGTAGGATATTATTAGCACTTGGATGATTGATGAATTGATTAATATAAGTAAGTGATGTGGAACAAATCAGGGACAAGTTTCATATCATCAACTGGGCGTTGGAACAAGAATGAATAAGAAATGTTTGTATGTATATTCATATTCTGTTTATTCAATGTTGATAGATATACAACTTGATTTGGTTTTCATACCATTATAAATTTTGAAGTATGTCAATATAAATTTCCCTCATTAATTTGAAAATTTTTTTATTTCATGAAATAAAATTTATCTTAGATCCGTCTTGTTTAATTCATTTGCGATTGTTTCTTCGTTCTCCAAGCTTCATTGAGTGATATCAATTATGAGAACAAGTGACAATCCACTTCTTCAAACCTGCAGAAATCACCGAAAATGGTGAATTTATCTCATTCCTGTGATAAATATTGTCATACAAATAAACATATAATTGTTTGGGTGGAATAAAGTAAACACTTGTGCTTCTCGTACACAAATGTTAATTTGTGAAACAATAAAACCGACTGCCGACAACTAATTATATTGTCATGTAATCAGAACATTGACGCTGCATGATGACAACTCTGGTGACGGTTGTCGAGAACACATCAAAGTGGTTGAGCACATAACTCCGACTCGGTCGCATACTCAAAATTCACTTCATTAATTTCTAGCTCAGCGGTCGTTCAAGCGAACGAGTGAATATTATTGCGAATGGCAGTACAATGACAAACTGAATTGTCCACTTGAATTTATATAACTCTGAATTTAAATAAATATATCTCATATTTTTTGACAGGAAATTGGACTACCTGTTGTTTGTTTAAAGTGAGTACAAATTCGCTATGTAAGCACGACAAATGTTTGAGCCATTCATTAATATCAATTTGATGTTGATGTATTTTATTTTAATCTGAATAGTTTGAAAAACAAAATATATGTCACCAAAACTTGACGAAATATTCGTGGAAAAATATGTAAAGAGCACACAAACAGATTTTGAATATTAAAGTTATCGTTGTTTCCAATTTAACTTGAAATCAATATGTTTCATTTCTTCCATATTGTTAGAAGATTCTTTTTCATTGTTAGTTTTTTTTCTGTTGTCTCTCCAATGTTGAAAATAAAATGATGTACTATAATTCCATTCGATGCCGAAGATAAGATTCCCAACATCGATCAGAAATTTTATTCATTCTGAAGTGCGGTTCGAGTACTTGTATGTAGATGAATCATAAAACTCATAAAGATTCTGTAAATAATCATTGGCGATTGAGTAAAAATGTTCTTCGTTATTACAATAAGCTGAATTATTTGTTATCTTTGAGCATTATTTTGATATCTGATGAAAAATTATTATTATCAGATGGCAGTTCAATGTTTGGTATTATTCGATGTTCATTGTGGAAATATGGTTTGAATGTTTAAATGTTTCAATGTTTTGACTGTAGATAAATGTTCATTTTCTCATTTTCAAATGAATCATTTATTTGACACAAACACGTGTCGTTTATTATGGATAAACTGTTCAGTTTGTATATCACATATTGAAAGTTTGTTCACTCAAATATACAGGGCAGACCTGAAATGTTTATATGACAATAGGAATTAATTATATGTATGCTTATAATATGATATATAAAATATAATATGTATGATATATAAAGGTATATAACCGATGAGGCCGTTACGATCACATTTTAATAGCCATTTTTTACGGCATCAAAATTATAGTCATCTTATGTTATACGACTAGTGCTGAATTAGCATGTTCTTATGCTAAAAACTATGCTACTCTTGTATCATTATCGAATTATCTTAAGCAAAAGATTGTAATCATGTTCGAAAAAGTTTCGTCTACGAATACGCCTACTATATACACTCTCCTCGATTTAGCCCAGCTGCATCTTTTGTTCTACCTCACTATATGTATATACTTTTCCCTTCAGTTGCTGTGTTCTCTTTTGTTTTCTTCTTATTTTACTCTAACATGCCCTATACATTATAGTCAATGTAACCAGAATTATTTGTTTCATTCATTTCTTTTCATTTCACCACGATATTTTCAGAAGTGATGCGATCAAAATCTCAGAAAATTCATCGAATATTCATTTTTTCCAAGAATTAACAGAAATCATTTCAAATTTTTGTCGCAGTCCTCAGCAACGTAGAATAAAGTTCGAGTAAACTGTGGCAAATTGAAATATTTTTCGTTTATTATTTCAACCTGGTGAGAAAAGATGTTTTCGAAAAAGTAATTTTTGAACAGACGTGATGATTTTGTCTGGTACTAATTCGAACTGACAGAAAATATTCATCCATCTCTTCCAATCCTATTTTTTAATTCGATCCAAAACTCTGAAGAAGGACTGAATGAGAACATCAAAAACAAATACAATATTCGAACAATTTTGAAGTAATCTGTTTTCAAAATGTTCCATAACTCATCTCACCGATTGAAGTCACTTCCCAAACACCCACAAATGTATTAGTCTTTTAATAGACGATTGAAATATAAAATGCTCCAGTGTTTGCGAAAAAGGGGTTCGCAAAATGAAACATTCGCATTTGCATTCTATTAAACATCGATTTCATGTTTACTCTGAGGTCTGACAGACGTTATTTCTTCGACTGTTCACGATCTCATTTTGACCATCGTGTATATTCACTGCATAAATGTATGATAGAAACAGCAATGAGAAAAAAAAATATTGCATTGGCCGCTTTCAGTTTGTCGCTTGAAAACCGTATATTCCTTCAATTTTCCGGTCGACTAAGCGTCGGCTTCAAGGGTCCTTGTGAGTCTGGCAAAGCGTGCACTATCCTGTTACGCGATCTCTCTCCCCGGACCCACAATCAAAATTCAAATCACACTTTTGCAGCTCAACATAAAATCAATATCCGACCTTTCAATGTTGAAACGTTTAAATTCTATTGGAAAGTAAATCACTGTCATCTTGTTTATTGTTTGAGTGTCTATACATATATACAATAAACGAGACGAGATTGTGGAATTGTTGTTTTACCATAATAATAATATATATATATATATCGATACAGATGTGTATGTAGGTATAGCCATCAAGAATTAGTATTTTACAAATGGTTTTTCGATATTGCTTCGTGTCTTGGCTCACACACTGGACTTGGGTTAGCGTAGTTCATTTGAATAAGTTAAGGGCCTCTCGCTTAGTGCTCCATCGTATCCATTACAGTTGGCCAAAAGCCGCTAATTACCTGCCTGACGTGAGTTATACATAAATCCCCTTACACCCTCGCAACCTCAACCTCTTGAATATTTTTAAAGTGATCGAAATTTTTACAATAAAAAAAGAGCCCTCAACGGTATGGTCCGACGCGGAATAATTACATTATTTATAAATACATATACTTGGAAGAACAAAAAATATTCGAATTGAGACATTTATAAATTCAATACTCAATGAAAGGAACTTGAAGTTGACAACATGAGTGGAATTGACAAGAGTTTTCATTCAGTATACAGATTTTGTAGATTTGATTAAAGTTTTCACATAGATGTCACTCTGAATACTTTTTTTTGTTCAACTGTTACCAATATCTCACATTCATTTTTTTTTTAGGAATACTCAAATCAATATAAAAATTTAGACTGATGTGAAATAATTTTGAAACAAAATTGCTTTTTCTTATTAGAATTATTCTGTTTCGAAGAGTTTACATCGAAGCGTATAGCGTCTGAACATATGCTAGAGATACACATAGGTATATACTTTTGAATAAAGTGCAGGAAAAAAAAAATGTTGTAAAGACATCCAGCAGTAAAGAGTGAAAAAAAAAATCAGGGAGAAAAATTCTTGTTCTCTGGATCAAAGCAATCTTCTTCATAATGATGCGCGAATGTGTCTCAAATAATATTAAGGACAGGTGCAGAATCTTATTGCAGAGAGATATTCGTGATATAGTTTGGGACTTCTCTCTGACAGTTGTAATTTTATAATAAACGATCCAACGTGCACAAAGCGCATCTCGCGGACGGCAAATTAATCTAGTTTGTCATAACGTGGGCGGGTTTCATCAAAGTGCCGCTAATGAGAAAAGGGTTGGGCTTTCTTATTTGTCAATATGGGGATCGGCATGAGTGCGCTCGTGAATCAACAAGTCTCATCGCGTATCTCGAGGCAACCGATTTTATATACGACATATGAGATTTCTTTTATATATACATATATGGTATTCGTTCGGAATTTATATTTGACTTTGTTGAGGTTATCCAATCGCTTTTGTAAATGCTTCACCGTATTTCATGTTAAAATAAAGCGAACAATAAATTTTATGTTGCCTTACATTTTCAATACGAAATTTTTATTGACATCGGCGGAGAATGGTGGTAAAGTGCATTGATAGTTTTTGTTAGAGAAGTTATATTTAGGAGGTGACCAAATTTATAAAGCATATGGAACATGGCCTACTCAATTTTGAAAGAAAAGTAATGAATAAATTGTCTGTAGATTTCAAAATTAATGTAAGAGAATTGCCTAATCTGCTCTCTGGATATTCATGAATGGAGATTTATTTCTCATGTTTTTTATTTCAGTTAGTTGAAATGTTCTTGAAAAATGGAATCATTCCAATTGTAATACTTGCCCGATGTTGGATCTATCCGATTCATCTCATATTTTCAAAACAATTATTGAATTTCCCTAATACAGTTCTTTGATTGGTAAAACTGTCATAAGTGCATTAGTCCTTCGCCAATCCAGCCAATAAAAACATTGTGATGAATTGTCGACTAGTGAAAAAACGAGAAAAAAAATATCTGAGAATAAATAATTTTCTGAGAAATTGGAGACAATTGATCAGTCACAATTTTGATCTCAAATCCTATTTCTTATTTTCTATTTCCCATTTCCCATTTCGTACTTCCCATGTTACTTTTCGTGTTACTTCCAAATTCATTTTAAACCAAATTTGAAAGCAAGTCAACTGATCAAACAACGAGCAATATACATCATTTCACTATTGATAAACAATAGAATCACAAAAATTCGAAGAAGAATTGAATAGTGTGAGCAAAACAGTATGTGAATTTGGGTGAGTATTTCATACGTATAAAACATCGCTATTGCTCACACATTGACATTATATCCATTGTTATAGTGGTAAATACATCGGTGCCTTACACAGACGAATAGTATATTAAATGTCCGTGTACAATATAGTGAGCCCAGGGAGTTTATTTCATGGTTAATTTGGCAAAATTCATTTCGTCACCACTACCATCAGCGTTGACCTCGCCCTTTTGCCTATATTCTGTGTACACTTCATATAGGGAATGAAGTTTCGACCCTTTTCTATCCTTCGTCACTCACCCCTCGTAAGCACATATATATATATATATATATATATGTATACACATACATGAGTATATCATTCATATATATATATATATATATATATATATACCTGTTTATTCCCCATGGAAAAAAGATAAATTTTTTTACGTATTTTCATATATTCATATATTTGAATAGATGGGAGATAGTTTTGTTTCCTGATACTAAATGTAGGCCAGTTAAAATGATTTTTCATCAAATTCAGTCAGAAATAAAAAAAACTGTTTTCATTTTTGAAAATGAATGAAGAATATCAAAAGTCACGAGTCATAAGAATTTTAATATTAATCGCTTAATTTATTACAATGAGACGTTCAGTTAAATAAATTTATGACAATGTATATGATTTATCGTTTACAGTATAATTGTGGAGGGATATTTATCATTTGAGAATGATTAGTTTTGATCAGACGTCAATGCCATTTGGTATTGATTTGAGTCCATATGAGTGTTTTAAAGTACATTATTGAGATGTATGTTGAAATGTTCAATCATGTTCTATTATTTGTGGAACAATAAATTCCAAATAGACAATTGTAAGGGGAAAAAAAAAAAAAAATGGTTAAGAAACAACTTGCGTAATATTCCAGCACTTCTTCCAATAGGAACAAAATTTAGAACCGCCAAACTTGTACTGAACAAACATCAATCAGTCAAATTGCCATCACATTACTCTAAGTTTGAATAATTACCATCATCATCAGTGTGGGGAAGATGATTAAACAGTTAGAGATTGAAACTGGATGTTATTGGTCGATAGAATCAGCAGTGAACCTATGGATTGAGAAGGGATAATTAATTTGTTAAATTGCTTTCATCAAACGTAGATGTCTTCGTACAATGTGTTTGAAAAAAATTATGTGTAAGTATCAGAAATTGATAACAAACCACTCGATGATGAATGTTTTGACACAATGAACCAATCGAAATCCGTATTAATTCCGTAAGATATTATGAAAAACACATGAAATTATTGTCTCGAATTGACTCTTTTTTTTTCTTAGACGATTTCTTAAACTTCATCTATGTAAATACATTCTGTTTTCAAGACTCACTACGTCAATGTACTTGAGCAATACATCATACAGATGATTTTCAAGTTTCCATCTTTGCTTTATCATAGCTCAACAAAGGCACTTCTTGAAAAATCCGAAAAATGGTTCAAGCAAATATTAGCTAAACACTGGACTCCATACATGTGTACACGTATATACAGTCATTGTTACTGTTTCTTCTGTCAAATAATACACCTATATATACATGTAGATATATTTGGTGCGCCATGTTGTGTAAAGGAAAAAAGAAAGAAGAAAAAATAACAGAAAATGTTGAGAACAAAGGAGGGTGACATTGCGCACACTACGAGACTACTACAGTATATATATACTCGCGTGCCTTTCTCTCTCTCTCCTCCATAGCCCTTCAGTCGTTCTTCTTTTTTTCCTATTTCTCATTCTCATCTCAGTATATTTTTTTTCAATATTTTTTAATATTTTTTTTTCTCGTTCAATCTTTTTTCTTCTCATCTTTTTCAGTCGTTCGCAAACTCACTATTGCTTGGCTGGTGGTTGGCTCCTACGTCTCGCTCTTACGCTCTTAATTACTAAAAGCAGAACGGGTTAAATATAAAAACACGAGTGTGGACGGACAGAGTGAGTGATTGTGGTACAGCTACAATATCAGAATTTAATATGATTTAAATGAGAGATGAAAAAATAAAAGAGGGAAGTATAATAATAAAAAATTTTTTTTTGTTTGCATCACTCGTTTGCCATTAAAAGAAATTTCTTTGTTTAATGTTTTAGTTATTTATTTGATGATGTAGCGAGGTAGTTCGGAGAGCCGTTGTTCGAACGCGTCGTCAACTGAATTTGTCTTGTGCATTATTGACGAATGTACACCGACACTCTGGTACAAAGTACCTGCGAGCCCTTTGTATTGGTTGGGCGGGTAGTTCATTGTGAATAGAGTTGCATACGAGCCATGAACCAGCAGTCTGTATTGTCATTGAATTCAAACAACGGACCTTGGTATATCGCGCCCACCGAATCGGTTGTTGAGTATACTCACATGGACTCGACGGTAACTGACGCATTATCAATTATTCATCAATCATAGTTTGCCCTAAACCTTCGTGCTCTATCAATTTCATGTGAGTGTTAGTTGATGCATAATATACAACACATTGACGAACAGAGTAAAAATATTCAAATGGATCGAAGAAATTTCAACTCAATTTAGAAAAACTTCAACTCATTGAAAAACATTCTGCAGAGAATAAATTTGGATATAAATCAATTTCATCGGAAGAATCGGTTCTAAATATATTGAACTGAATCCATTTCATTTAATTATGATTTCTGTCCTCGTGACTACATCACACCCTCTGACCATTAAGTCATGATAGAACTACTCAATCGACGCGAATATTCCATTACGTAAATGTGAAAAAAGTACATTATTGGAACTATAAAAAACTATTGTTGGTTCTTGTTCCAATTTCGCTTGCACGACGAATAAATAATGTGTACGCAAAGAAATGCAGAACCGCATTGCTCTCACATCAAAAACTATTCACGTGACGGTCGATGAATATAATCTACCTCATGAACTAAATTAATAGACCATGAATCTTCCATATTTTCGGACGGTTTTAATCTAAAAATCGATAATCGGTCAATATTTGTAGTTTGCCGTAGTGTGAAAGTTAATACCTGATGTTTATTCAGTATCAGAAACAAAGATAACATTTGGTTGTAGGGCGAGGAATTTTAACAGTAATTATTATTATCTGATAATCAATTCACTAATTCTTTTTACATACGAAATTTATAAACACAGTTGATTTCAAATTGAAGAATATGGAAATCTCTTTTGCTATTGTTGTGGCACTTTTCGTTACAAGTTATTATTCATTTCTAAAATTCAGAGCGCAGACTATTTCACTTATTACCCACGATTGACCTTCGCATTTCTAATTGTACCTACGCCTCGATTTTTCATTGCTATTTATATATTTTTTGTTACCATTCTGTATCAATTTATTTATTATTTAATTGTCAAAATGACAAATTTCAGTAGTTGAAACAATCCACATATTTGCGCGATTATAAAGCAAAATTATATTTACTGTTAATAGTCTTCAATCACATCAAAATATAAAGAGGATAACTATGGATTTGAGGGAAATGGATTTCTACTACAATTTCCATAATTTGAAGTGAATAAAAAAGGAGAGAAAGAAAAAGGAAAATTAAAAAAAAATCCTCGAATGTATATCTCAAGAGTAATGCCCGATACGTCGTCGCAACAACAGTTATTTCAAACCAAAATTAGATTTGAATGCAATTTGTCGTCCCCTACATTTTCGGCTATGCCGACGTTGCTGATGCCCGAATAACCCTGCCATTTCCCTTGCAAACCATCACACGATTACACTAATTCAGGTATCATTTATTTTTCGTTCACCCTTCCCTTGAATTTATCCCTCAATTCTGTGACTCGAGCAAACGAACGAAACCCCGTCGAGTAAAAGAGATGTAGATGCATGAATCGCGCCCCGCGTATAACTTTGAAGTGCGGTGAGTTTTTGATGTAGACACCAACTGTTCCCCTTATTTCCTCATGTAAAATAATGAATCATGTATTAGATGCGATCGCATCGCGACAAATTGTTCGAATTTTAACGGACTTTACATTTTATAATGAGAAGAAAAAAAAAGAGTCGATTGAAATCCCATGATCTTGATTCGAATTCAGTTTGATGTCAGAAGTGAGGAGTACAAGTAAATTCATTTGAATTTGAAAAATTTCATATTGAATTGAAATCGAAAAACAAATTTACTATAAGTTTTAATTCAAAATTTTTAATTTATAATATAAATTTGAATAACTTCGAACAATATGACTCAATAGACGAAGTAAATTTTGTATATAAGTGTTAAAAAAAAAAAAAATACATGGACGCGTTAAATTATAGAACATCAGACCTGCAGCACAATTTTAATTAATGAAATCTTGATATTATTTACCCAAAGTATTTTAATTAATGGAAATAAATAATATTTTTTGTTGTATTTCACCCCTGAATTACCTCATATCTTGAAAGTAATTCTAATCTAAATTATTCCTACGTTGGTTGCATTGAATAATCAAAGTCACAATACGATGAACAATCTTTACTTGAAAAAATCTTTATTTCTTCATTAATTGATTCAAAAATTTACTTTGAATCAAAGCTACATATCGCGATGCAAAATATCGGTTGAATTATTCCACCCCCGAAGAACATTCCAGATAAAAAATTATTCAT
Source organism: Meteorus colon (assembly GCA_030523085.1). Lineage (NCBI taxonomy): Eukaryota > Metazoa > Arthropoda > Insecta > Hymenoptera > Braconidae > Meteorus > Meteorus colon. Next base: position 37,844 of record JAPYZH010000434.1, read on the forward strand.
ATCCCAAATCCAAATCTTTGGACATGAATATTTTCAATTTCATTAATATTTCGGATAGTTTTGGCCCCGCATCACAAAAAAACAATGGTTCAACTAAACATAAATATGTCATACACCATTTTCAATAAACAACTAAATAATTGATATTAAAAATTCACAAAAGGTCTCAAAATATGTACTCAAATTACAATCAAATGTTTCCTATTGTTTCAAATACAAAAATACTTTTCACCAACGATATTCTTTGTACACATTCTATTCATTTTGTCTCCAATGTTCATATAAATATTCAATGAATTCTTCCCAATGATATATATATTTATATATATATATGTTGATATATGTGATTGAAGTCTCACTCACTTATGATATGGTGTACAGTGTATATAGATAGCTATATGTATAGAGAGAGAGTAATAATCCAGGGATGATGCTACCCTTGTTATTCCAACCGAAGACACGACCCAGCACTCGACAGTGCCACGCGACCGGATCATGCTTTATTGGAAAATGTGCAAATACTCGCCCGTCCTCGTCTATATATACATGCATGCTTCTAAACCACAACCTCGTTGACTCGTGCATACAAGTATATGTTAGGTAAACTTTTTCAAGATAATGTACTCTTCGTCAAGTATATAATGCAATCGATTCATCAAAGAAACGGCAGTTCAATTGAAAATTATCAATACAGCAACATCCTATATTATGAATCAGTGAATTCCATTTTAGAACAGCTCTTATCATTATTAATAGTTAAGCTAGTTTATTTTTTTTTTTTTTACGATAATCATTAATTATCAGTTATATCGCGTGGAGCAAGTGCTGTTGACATACTCTTACTTAATGTAGATGTTTTATTTTGTTTAGTAAAAATTAAAAGTTGATTGGGTCATTAGATTTCAATTCAGATATGTTCAATAGTCTTGCATTCGATTGTTGCCAGAGATCAATGTTGATTAGAATCGTTTATCGCCCGGTATCCAGAGGCTTTTATCTTATTTACACCTCGCTTGTGAATGATGAGGTTTTTTTTTTTTTTTCTGAACGAAAGGAAAGATTGTCAATGAACATATGATGCTTAAATAGTCGATGACTGTTTGGAATGTCATATAGTAAATACCGAATTGACGAAATGTAGTAACAATCAGGAAATTCATAAAGATTTCCAATCCTTCATGCAGTGAATGAAAGTATGCATGAGATGAAAATGAATGAAGTTGATTTCGTGAATGAGGCAAGATAAGCGGACTTGTGAATATGATTACTCCAACAGTATCTTTTGTAGATCGTTGCATAATATGGTTAAATTATTTTTGTAATGTGAGTAATTAATCAAGTGACATTGTTGAACACATAATATATGTATGTTTAGTCAGGTAGAGAGGAACTGATCTCAATATTTCTTCTGTTGAAACTGTCAATGACAAATGTAGATAATTTGTATTCTTTGAGCTTATCATCATGACGTTGACAAGAAAAGAAATAGAAATACAATTCGCTTTTTCAAAGTCTTAGGCATGATAGTATAAAAATTAAATACATTTTAATAGTTGTTTTGTATCTGCTGGCACTCCCAACATGTAATCAGACCAATATTATTCACCGATGTTAGTATGTTATTATAAATATTTTAATAAAAAAATTCTATTACCTTACATTAGAAATGTAACGATGAACAAAGTAAGTTAACACTTATGTGAGAATAACACGATGTTGACGGGAAAAGCCTGAGTAAGGCCGTTAAATTTATCAGGAATTCAATTTAGCCGGGGTTAGCTAACTTTGTTTCCGCATCTCTGACGCCAGTTAGGTCGAAGCCAAACATTTCCGTTCACTTAGCCTACCATTTTCATCTATTGAGGTATATTGTTGATTATTTCAATAAGAAATATGCATAGCTATAATTTTGAAAAACGTCAGAGAATTTTTCATAGAAAAATATTCATGTATATTTGAGATTATTTTCATATTGGAAAAATTAATCCGACTTTCGTGCATGTTAGACGAAATGTTGCAGTCACGAAACTGAAATTTCTCACGGATTATATTGAAATAGACACAGGTATTATATACCTTTGATGGCATGTCATGTATGCTATTGGTTATTAATATTCATAGGGCATTTAAAAATGCCCAGCGCATTCTAGATCAGAGCGATGTCATGCACTTTACTGATCCGTTTAACTTTCAATATTTTCAATGATGGCTAGACGTTGGCAGCAGTCGTTAGAGACGATATGTAGCAATAAATTTGAATATAGTGAGAGTTGGGAATGGGCAATGATCACGTGAGCAGGTTATTATATATAAAGTTCCCACTTGTGCCAGTTAGTAGAGTATATATATTCTATGTACATAGTGAATGGTACCGCGGCAGGTTGGGAATCTATGCTCAAATATGCAATCACGCAGGGAAAAAAATGATTCAAACTTAATTCAATGGATTTTTATTCGAGGCAACTTTTAATCTTTGAGTAAGTGGAGAAAAGAATAAATTCAATTCAAATTTGAATCGAAATTGGAAAGTTTATTTTTAAAACTAATTTGATTTTGGATCCGACCCGGAGATGTTTATTTTCAAATTTCACTTTTCTAATAAATCTGGGATTAGTTATTTCGATTCTAGTCATTTGTCATTTGTCATTAGAACATTGATTGAATTCATTGAATCATAAGTAGAATCTATTGATCCAATTTATTTAGTGTAAATAATAATAATACTGACTTAAAATTCACGTTTGAGAAATGAACGCAAAGATATCTTCAATTTTATACACTCTATATTTCTGATTTCCGTTTTCTCATCACAAATTAGAATTATTCTAATCCTTAACTTTCAATAATAAAACTGAACGCATAAATAATTCTGATGCTCGGTGAATATTGATTCGCGTCGAGTCCAAATACAAATTAGTATGAAAATATCAATTCTATCTGGGATTGAGAGAACTTCACTCAATTTAAAGTCATAAATTTCGTTGCAATCCTTCTCCGATGGACGTAACACATAATTCATTTATGAAGCCAACATCAGCTATGCAAAGATACATCAAATAAATGATCATTAACTCACCTGCCAGGCGTTCGAGTCGAGAGCAAGGTAAGACATGATGGCGTTTGTGTCACTCGCCGTCGTTGATATCGTCGTTGATATCGTCGTGTTGACGTTGAAACAATCGATGTTTGTATTAATAATAATGGTAGCACGATGTTATGCCTAATCCAATACTGCGTCACCACTCATGTGTCCGGTAAATTATAATACGTCATCTTGATTAAATACAGCCAAGTATTTATTTCTGTACCTATAATATATTTTACTAATTATTTGTCGTGATAGATGCGGAATTGTTGATTAAAAAAGTGTTAAAATGATGAATAACGTTTTTACAAAGAATGAAAGAATGGCGAAGAGATTGGAAGAAACAAAAAAAGAGAGAATATGAAGACATAGGATGGGCGTATAGGAAAAGAGGAACATAAAAACTTGTGAAAGAAGCGAAAAGAAGGGAGTTTGGATTACGCCAACTGCGGCGTTTCTTCTCCCCGGGGCGTTACGTCAACTGAATTTAGTTAAGCAAAGTTAAATACGACTCCCAGAGGTGCGACAACTGACTTTTAATTGCAAAAACTTTGACCACATATATATAAAATATATAGATGCGTATATACTACAAAGTAAAATGTCTCGGGGTATGCTGGTGGTTTAATGCACATAAGGCTTCCTTTTTATACAATTCAATAGGCCGCACTGGTTCCAGAAAAAAAATCAGCACGTCGGAAACAATATTTTCGCAAACTTCGTCAACACATTAACACACAATTTTCATCGCCAAACCTATCCAAAGTCATTTTGTGTTCGCGATGTTTATGAGTTATCGTGAAGCGAATTTTCCCGAATCACATTATGGTGTGCTTATGTGTATTTCCACCCAATAGAAACTCAAATTATTTGTATGTAACACGTTCACAGATTTAAACACGCTTCTCCGTGGATACAATAAATTCCGCAATTCTCATTCGTTGCCGACGGCTCAAGTGCGCGACAATTTCCACACACATCGTACACCCATTGGTCCTTATATTTAATCGCCACCATCTTGTCACTTTAATTTTTCAAACGTCCAATTGACATGTCCATTTATCCTTGCAAAAAATGAAACAATCAAAATAACAAAAACCATACATTGTTAAGAACAAATAGAAAATGTCGATTATAAAACACGAACTCACCTTACTGCGAATAACTCACGATTTACTTTCGATCTTCGAATTTATAAGTTGAACACCTGAACATCCATGGAATTAGGTGTTAATCATCACTCGTTGCTTCATGCAAATATTGAAAATATCAAACAATATTAAAAAAATAATAATAATAAAAAAAAAGATCAATAAAAATAAAGTTCTACAAAAAATAATATGAACAATGTCAATAAAGATGTTTATGAATGATAAACAATAACATAAATACAAAGGTAGACTATCGCGAGAATGTTTTATCAACAATGTTTAAGTGGTGGGGCTGATGAACGGCCGCGCACGAATTAACAGTCCGCGTGAGGGCGTCGTGCACTGTCCGTACGTAGAGTCGATGATAGCAGGAAGGCAGGAAGGAAGTGATTTTCGTATTGTATAGGTAAAGTGGACCGCACGTGTCGCGTCGCGACGTCGCACTGTGCTCGAGGCGAGAGGCGCCGTGGCGCCCCCGCCGCCGGGGGTGTGGTAACGCCTCCAGTCACATGACATGGTACCCACCACCGGGATATACGTCGTTGCGTACTGTGCGCGCGGCTGGTAGAACCTATAAACGAGTGCGGAGCCGGCGCAAACGTTAAACAACCCCCGCTCATCTCGTTCATCTCACTCCTCTCATTTACAACATATATACTCTATAGTATACCACACCCCCGCTACTATCCCTGTACTCCCACACATCCCCTACGTTGCCTCGTTTTCTCCACGGCCTATCGCCTCTATATAACTATATACATAGTCGTTATCGTCCACCCGTTTCACTTCACATTTTGCTTCCCATTGCGCATGACCGATCGATTCTCCTTATATTCGACAATGTATGTCGTGCACCGAATCTAACTCTCATTTTTCTTTTATCCAAGTTTATTTATTTATTTGTTTGTTCATTTAATTGGAGGTAGATGAATATGGAGGAGAAAGAAGATGATTCTAAATGACACAATTTGTCTTTTATTTTTCATTACGTTGATGAACAGGACTGAAAATAAACAAAAGAAGGTACTTTTTATTCAACATTAAAGCATTGTCCAGAGATGAATGAAATATTATAACATTCGTTTACTTTGTGTAATTGGAAATTGTTTCTCCTGCTTGTCTCTCCAGGAAGGATCCTTCATTGTGAATAAATTGATAGCTCTATAGAATTCAAGTTTGTCTCCAAGATTATTTCGAAGGAGAATATTTTATTAGTGGTGGAATCCTTAAAATGTGATGTTACATGGGACTACATGGTATCTTCGTTATATTCCCCAGATTCTATTGATTAAGAATGGATGGACTGATGAAATCATGACCACATTGGTTAAACTGAAAAACTCGTAAGGGTGGAATTGAATTGATAGAATATTTTTGCGTTTTCTGCACAGGTAATTTCAAAGATAGGAACATGTTTGTCAACCACGGATGGAGTTCAGTCATCTGAGATTTTGTAACTACTAATGAAGGTTTTTTTATCACTGTGAATGTTGATAAGTAATTGGGAAACCAGAAAACCCATTGGAAGATTATTGACTCATTTTGCATATTGGATAATGCAAATGGCGAGCGAAGTTGTCACTTTATCATGAAAAATTCTTCTTTTTCCTTCACAGTTGAAAAGGTTATAATTTGTCGCATCGTCGCCAGGTGGACAATTCTTCTCCCCAGCTATAAATTCTTTTATGACCATTAAAGTATAATTGTTGTTTTCTTTTTAACTCTGGCAAACTTTTATTGAAACTATACTTGGGAATTTTTCCCACAAAACATTTCACATTAATTCATAAATAACTAATGAATAAAATTCTCAGTACAGTGAACAATCGAATGATACGAATATACTTTGAGGTGATTAAAATTAAATTATTGAAATATGAATGCATAATCTAATGAACTGAATCCTGATGGTAATCGCGACAATAAGCATAAGCACATAGAGGAATAATTTTCAAACATGTTCTCATGAGCTAGTCAAAATGAACTCAGGAAAAAATAAATGAAAGCAACTCGCAATGTCTCAAGCGTTCGTTTTTTCCCCAAGAGATGGTCGTTTTCAATATTATTGTAAAAATCCAACCCTGAAATAGATCACAAATGCATTGGGAACACAAAAAAAAATAATCAATGAGTTGCGACACTACACACAACAACATTAAGTAGAACAATCCAACAAAATTACTGTGGTGCACATAAATATTCTCTAAGATTTGCATTTTTATTTTGCATAGTTTCAACATAAATATTTATCTGTACGTGATTTCCGAGACTGACCATTCAATTCAAAGAACGTTCAATCTCACGATAATCTGACTCATAAACCAGTGAACGAGATAAAAAAAAATCAAGATCAATCATGAAGCATATGTTTCACATCAATGATGCTGAAATCATTACTTGCATGATTGATTATACTAGAGAACAGGAATAACGATTTCATAATATCAATATAAAATAAAAATCGTTCCCATTCATGTTGAAAGCGAATATAGTTTAAGGCTGTCAAGAATTATAAAATCGATACAGTTCATCATAGAAATATTTAATGATTACTTAATTCGAAAATTAAAAAAGCGTATGAAAAACCTCGCTGGATACTGGGATTTTCTATTTATCATAGATATATATGTCTATACATACACAACATACAATAGAAGTTAGAGAAAATGTTCATAAGCCATAAACACACGTCTGCACAGGTTTGTATCTGTGATGCGATAAGCGTCAGTGAATATACAAGCTTGTATAGACAACAATATTTCTCATGCATGTCTGGGCTAATATACAATCAATAGCACCGATCATTTCATAGAAAACCATAGATGGCTTTAAATAATAATAAACCACTTCCATCTATGGTTAGAATTGCACGAAACGCCAATAGAGAATTATATAAAAGCAGTTACATTCATCTTCTTAGACGCGCAATAGAAAGTTAACCACCACGCCTCTTTCCCTATGCCTCGTGACTTGCATTTCACACTTTGAAACGATTTTGAATAAAAACTAAGTCGGTGGGAAACTTAAATGATAATCTATCATGACGTCTGTAATATTTCGTCGAATTAGAAAAGGACCACTTTAACAATCTGATGAAAATAAATGATGCGAAATAATTTATTAATAAGTGAAGCAATCACTTGCATATAATTGAATTCGCAAATTGGAAATATTGAAATTGTGAAGTTATATGAAAGTTATAACATAATAATTAGTGCATTGGTGTGTTCACATCTTATTGAGTTTACATAAAATCGGACGAATTGAATCATTAGAGAAACACAAGTTCTATTCAGCGATGGACTTATAGCCAAAATTATTCCGATGTCGAATCATGATGAACTCCAAACACTTTGTCAATGGTGGATGATTGAAATTAGCTTGAAAAATTTGCTTTGGATAGACAGATTTATGGAAAATTGATCATAATATTGAAGTTATTCATCAAGAACGTACTGCAACTCAAAAGGTAGCTCCTCAATTTTATTTATAATTATGTGATTTTCACTGACTCTATGTAATATCGATTTTTTCATTTTTGCGATTGTAGATATTTTGCTCTCGTTCGAAACATCTTGAAATGTTGATTGTTTCAATAGAGCATTGATACTCAAACCGATTAAGAATGTGTTGACGATAACAACAAAATATTACTCTCTGGATTAGCAGTGCAGAATAACCCTGAAAACATTACAACCAACCGAGTAAAATCGATCGCTAAATGTAAGTCTCCATTGTTGGGTACATCGATCGCTCCCAATTAATCTATTTTTCATCAAGTTTCGAATGAAGTATCTGTTGCTTATGACAAAAAAAAGTATCCCCGGTGAGTGTTTAATCTTCGTAATTTTCCAAATGTTAAACATCATTCAGAAAAAGTGTGATAGAATTATCAAGAGAAACTAAAGTTGCACAATCAATCTTTAATCTTTCATCAAATATATTTTAAAATCTCTCAGGATTGATAAAGTTATACGTATAATTTTTATAAAATTATATCATGCATGCATACGATGATCACGTGAACACAGGCACTATACCGCCATGACGTTCAATAACTTTATAACTCACTCGTGTGATCCAATTTGCCTACCACATCATTACCCCTAAAGTTAAGCCGATGTAAGTTTGAAATTACTACCTAAATTGGTTAGCGTTATGTGCAAAAGCGATGCCTAGAATGGCGGATAATCTGTGCAGGTGTTTATTTATTGGCTTCATCACTTATTACAATAAAGTAGATGAATAGTTAGGTAATACACAATTCACAGTATTAAAAATCAGTCCATAATTCATTGTTAACTTTTAATTAATGCGATTTTTTTTCGTTCTAATCAAATTATTATACGAAATAAAAATCTCATGAATTCCGAATTGAATGAATTGTATTTGCAATAATAATTGATATGACTGTGTACATGAGAATATAAATATATTTATATTTATATGTATTGTATGTTGTGAATATTATTTATAATATTGATATTACGTTCTATGAATAATTCAAACAAGTTATGCGCAACCAAGGCAATCGTACAACTGCCGACATAATGCACTCAACCGCACATTGTTCAGATGTACTCTGTATACATTTGTACCTGTACGAACCTCACACGACAAAACCACAAGTTATACTCACATACACCATACCCATAATATATATCTATATATATATATATATTATTTAAACATGGACGGTATATAGTAAGGCAAACATCAGGTACCCACAGACTTGTCTGCCTGTTTGTGTATTTTATCATCTTTCACTTTCTTCTATTCATTCTCTTCGCTCTATTTATATATTGTTCGATGATCGATCCGAGGATCAATGATGATGCCCATTGATTTCAAGGACCGTGAATTGTCCTGGTCGTGGATAGGGGAAAAAGAAATAAAAAGTGAAATGCACATACAAGAAAAAGCTTTACCTTTATATTATTCAATCGATAGAAATGATCCGTTCAATTCTGACAAAATATAAAACACAACTGATGAATGGATCTTGAAATCCTTTCTTCAATCTCAACAATTTGATAGTAGTGGAAATGGATTGTTGACTTAAGCGCGTGGCGAATTCACCTTTCAAAACATACACTTCACAATGTTTTCTTTTTATTTTCTTCCCTTTTCTATCTATTTTTTCGCTTTTTATTTTCTGTTTATTTACTCGTCTATTATTCTTGTTACAGTGGTTCTATTATGTGTGGAAGAATATGGGAACTTGGATTACATCATGCGAATACAACTTTTGTATTATTTATTTAAACATTTGATTTGATCATATATTTTTGTATATTTTTGTCATTTTTGAGACGTTGTGAAACTTTTGGTATCTTCAAAAATTGTCATGTATTCAGGGATTCTCATAAAAGTTATGGACGCAAACTGAAAATCGATGGCAAGTTTTGTTCAGGATTGAAATTTTTGTGTTCAGTTTGTCCTTTAAATAGGTGAATGGATCACCAACTGTACCACCACAACAAAAGGAAATTCCTTATTTTTTTATCATTGTTTTTAGTCATTCTTGCTAGTTATGCTTCCTAACCTATGTTGAAATGTATATTTGTATAACATATATCATATTGCTCTGTAGTGGAATGATGAATTATTAAGAGTGTGTTCATTTATATATGATGGCGTGATCGAGTAACATAATTCTGAAGCTGGAGTGCATCATCTACGCTTGTTCGTGAAAATATGACATCGTAAAAGTCGCGCGGCACGACGCTAGTCTTTGCACTATCTATATAAAGCTATTAATTCGTGATAGAACATTATTTTGGAACTTATTAGGGATGCGATTGAGCACCCACGGAGCAAACATGCACCAAAATTACTGCCGATATTTTCGATTCTCGTTTTATGATATTCCTTTTTTTTTTCAACTTGTCGAAATCCACAATTTATCACATCCTAATAGCGGCAGCAAGTCACAGGTGGTGGAATTTCTTTATTTTGGTGGCAACTCGTGAAATTTTCTATCACATATAGGCCTACAGGTTGAAAATAATATGAATGAATATTGCAAAAGTTAAATTCTAGAATACATTTTAATATGAGACAGAATTTTGTGATTTATTTATGCGGATTGTTGGATTCTTCTTGGTGCGATTTGATCACATTGAAATTCACTGATTTATAGACGAAAAATTTTATTAATCGTTAAAAAGAGAATTGTTTCTCAGAAGGAGAACTTCCATTAAATAATTCTGTTGTCATTTTCAAGATTAAAACATCAAAAGAATTCATTTTCTTCTCAGAAAGTGCATTTTGTTTTCTTTTATCCGAAGATCAACTCAAAAATTGGTTCCTCGCCCAGCTTCAAACATTTTGAAGTTACGTCACTTCTCTCAACAGTAAATATTGCGCAAATCAATCCTGATATGGTATTATCAATATTAAATTAAAACCCCATTAAGTTTTCGTTTTTATCAGCAGCCGATTGATTTTCTCGAATAATTCCTACAAATATGAACATCAAATCAGAACAAATTCTCATGAATGAATGTCAGTGTCAGAACACAAATAGGGTGGAGATGCCCGCACTTCGCTTTCTCTAATTGGGGACAAAAAATAAAACACAAACTAGTTTTGTTGGTCACCGCTACTAATTTTGAATTATGTTTATGAATAATTACACTCAATGAAAGTCTCCTTACTTCAACTTTCAATCATGTTTGTACGTCAAAATCATGATGAAAACATAGAAAATATGATCCTTCAAACGGTTGGGATTGTCTTTTGATGGAGTCAACTTCATCAACACCAATAAGTTCATCCCATTGTTTTGTTGAAATGAACAAACGTCCTCAAACTTTCCTACTGATTTATTCGAAACATTGAGAAGTATTATTGAATTCCCTCATTGAATTTTTACTTTACATTCATTCGTACGAAATATATTCGGAAAAACATTGTAAATAAATGTCTTTACATCAACCTCAAACTTTTTTTTTCGTCACCCCATTTCAGTTATCTCATCATAATAATTGCATTTCACCAAAAATAGTATTTCTAATTTCATCTAAAAAATATAAAAATTCAAATGATGTGCATCGAGTATTCTACGTCACTACAGGAAATGTTCAAGTGATGAAAACTTAATAATGAGTTCGAAATAATTTATTTTTATGCATCTAATAAATATTTTCACACTTTTATTATAACGAATTGAAGTTTTTCTTTATAACGCATTTTCTTCGACTTTTCCTCTTTCTCTCTGTCTCTTACTTTTCTTCGAATTCACCATATACTTCGTGTTCCACTCTCTCATTAGTTGACGTATTGCCTGAGGGGCTGTGAGTGAGTTTAATTTGTGGTGAGTATATGCGTGAACGTGCGAGAGCGAATTGTATGCCTTGTATAGTGATGTAGAAGTCAGCCATATGAATGTGCGGATGTATTTGCGAATATGGACTTGTGTACATTTAATATGTGTTTTACAAACCCAAATAATCATGAAAAATGTTGAAGACTGTATTGGAAAATTTTCACGGGAGTTGAGATGCTCATAAATATCCAGCAACGTTTCCTCATAACAAATTCGCTCTTGTGGATAATACAGAAATTTAGATATCAAGTTTTTTTATCCGTAAATAAGTTGTGATGCCTCATAGTAATATCCATAAACTACATCACACCATCAACAATCGGAATCAAAATATTTTATTTATATTGAATCAAAATATTTCTTTTCAGATGCATGAGATAAATTTATCCACTTGATCAATGATTTGATGAAAATACCGAATTTATTCTGAGACTCCGCTGATGACTATGGTAGCATTTTCTCAACATATGTTACAATACACGAGAGAATTATACTTCATACCGTAAGATGGAGGTATGAGTCAACGCAGTACATTCATTCACTTGTGAATCTGATCACGCTCAACACCGAATTTCATTTACGTTCGTTGAATGTTCCAACAAATCTTAAAGTTTTGGGCCTGAATATTCCACATGAGATGACTTTTTACCAGAACAAATTCAGTGAAGGCTTGATGAAAGTTAACATGTTTGTAGCAATCAAAAAATATTTTTGAAATGCATTCATTTGGATGATTAATATAAGATAAAACGTTTTTGGTTCATGAATAGAACTAGATGCCACAGGTTTTCCAACAGTTTCTTTAACAAAGAAAGCATCAATAAATTATTTCTGCTACGAATGTGAAGAATAATTTTTGAATAGAAACTAATATTCTTCACTCTGAAAAATTCTTTGATCTGTACTGATATGAAACGAATGATGCAATTGAACAAACATAAAAAAAAATCTCACAAATCAAGTAGAACGAGTGAATCAATAGCTACTGTACTCGATCATTATTAACACATAATATAAGTAATATATCAAATAATATTCGTGATTTGTATTGCGTTAATATTTCATACATTCGGAAATTTCTTTATTCGTTCGCGTTTGTTAAATTAGACATCGCCAACGGGGAATTCATATCATGTGTTTCTCTCTTTCGGAAAAATGTAAAAATATTTTTCTCTTTCTTTTAACAATTCTCGCTGACTGATAATTACCAAGTTCTAAACCAAACCACCATAATCCAATCATTATACTTAATAGCCCATAATGATAATTAATTCAATTACATATAATGAATTATAAAATCGAAAAGTAATGACACAATTACACAATTCTTTAAAAAATGTTACAATTTGAATAAATTACTTTATCTATAATAAAAATACGAGAAATCTACATCACAGTCAACATCGGTGAGAAACACAATTGCAAAAGTTTCACCTCAACTTTAAAAAAAAAAAAAAATTATTTCTTTAGTAAAACAATGTTATTTTTCACCTATTAAATCCCCATATATGGTCAATGCAATTCACGCTATTCAAACAATACCAATATGTTGATCCGTGGGTCACTTGCTCGATTTTCTCCACATGAATTCATACACACTTATGTATATTGTATACACGTTTACCGAAATAGAGCAGGGTTATGGCGTCGATATGCGCACAATACTTACACAAATGTATAGATATATATATACTCAGATATAAACACGTATGGGGTTGATAGACATATATATTATAGGGTAAAATTTCGTATGGAATACAGAGCGGTGGAGCTTTGCCCAAGGCTGGATTTACAGCCCTCCTTGTGAATCTGGCCGTGTGCGCATACATTTTCGTGGACACTGCATACTCACCCTCTCTTCCCCTCGTTCTATTTTTTGCTTCTCCACCAATCGACCACATTGAAAGCGATATAACGCATTGTCAAATTTTTACCGTTGGCCAGACGAAATATACACACGCAAACTATACCTATCTCCAACTTTAAAATGGATAGGGCAATGGTCACGTATTTTGCCAGAAGACAAATTGTGTATTCGAGGTGGATGCGTGGGGACACCAAATACCCATGCACAAACTCACACATACATATATGTATATGTATCATACATATTTTTTGTAACCATTTGAACGCGAACTCCAGCAGCGTCACGATTCATCGCACTTGCAGCAATAATTTGCCATGTAGAAAATTAAACAATTTTCATCGAACTCTATATATGCATCATGAAAATTTATCTGAATGTGAGATATGAAGGCGGCGGCGGTGTGCGAGTGCCAATGCCCAACCGTGATCCGCAGGGAGTCCGCGGATGTTTGCCGATTCACCAATTGAGTGAGGCATAAATTGAAAGTAATGGCCCTCATGGCCCGCGTGAATCTTGAATTCAATATGAATGAGAATAATGAATAGGAGTTTGTATGGATAAACAAAAAAATAAACTGAAGGGGAATGGGAAAAGATGGAGAAAAAGGAAACTACGAGATCGCGTGATGAAATTGTTGTTTCCTTTTTTTTTAAATCGGTGTTTTGAATGGGGGATCGGAACGAAAGCGTTCGGTAAATGCGTGAATCAAGAAAAAAGATGATGGGCAAAGTGTATATAGGAAAAACGAAGTAAGAGCAAATATGCACCACAGATATATACCCGTTGGCAGCATAAGGTGTCTTGAGCTCGGCAGGTGGTGACCAACCACCCACTGAGAGTTAAAAACTCTAAATTACACGTAGACATGACTTTACGTCTCCTTCGATCACGCCAGAAAATATATCTCACTCTGTGTTGTTATTGTGATGACATGTGATGGGAGTCGTGTTATAATATATGAGGTTGTATTTAAATATGGGGTAGATAATTATCTAGTGTTTTTGTATAGAATTGTTATTTGAAAATCAGGCAACATCTAGATTGTAATGTCGATTGCAGTTCGTATTTTCATTCAGCTTCATTTAGATTAATTCGATTAATTCATAAAGAGGTGTAATGACAGGTTTGGAGGTTAATCGAAGGATTATCTGCTGCAGCTTTATTCGTCGATGGAGATGTAAGAGAATGAAATGAATGAACCTTCAATAAAGAAGACAAAAAAAATGTAATCATAATTTTTTTAATTTCTACTATACGTAGGCAGTTAGAAGAAATTCAGTTTGTGCATACGTTCCATAAATTCTTGATTTTGGATTGATTCATTCATTACTATCAGGGAATAATCGATGAATAATCAAACATTGGCAATGAACCTATTCTCACTGCCATTATCATTATTCATGGGAAATACATTCACGATAGAGTCAGATATTTTTCGGCACAGATCAGTATCGGATTCAGAATCATCATTAGAGTAAACTCGTTGTTTTCAATTCTAAAAAATTGTAAGAAGTACAGATCGAACTACACATGAATCAAAATTCTGATATAGTTCGTTCTACACTCTCTAAAATTTTTCCATTTTGCTAAAATTTTTTAAATAAAGACAAATCCTCTATTATCATCTTCGACATTCACCTTCGATATTAGCCGCACAATTTAATGATATTGGACTATTTATGCTTTACTTATGCATCGGTGGCACGACCGACGGTCCGAGGAGAAGTCATCCGCAACAATTGTCGATGATATATCCTCACTGCTGGCTATATTGATAGAGATATTAATATCGGAAGATCAAATGTGTAAGGTGTAGGTCTAATCTACGCATCTATTCATAGTACGAAAATTTTGTCAAGTTGAATATAAGCACACGGAAAGAATTTCTTGATGAAAATTACAGTGTCTTCATTTACGAACTTAGGACATAATACACCTGAGTAATTTTTATAGGAAAATCGAGAGATTGGTCCGGGAAAGATAAAATTTTACTCTGGAACTCATAATTTTTACCCATGAGCGCTAGAAAATTCGAACTTAAAATAAAAAAGTTATACAATGTATCGACAAATATTTTCGTTTTGCCACTTCGCCTCAACTTTGTAGATGACACTGTAATTTTTATATACATTTTCGCTATGAATTGTACAGAAAAATTCTCTTCGTGTCTTTGAATTAATTACATTGGTACTCCGTTAATTCCTGCACCAATCTCATCATATGTTCACTGAGTTTATCATCAATTACTCTATAGTCTATAAATATTTTTGTGATTACTGTATTATATATAATGGCCGAAATTAACTATAATTTCTAACAGTTCAATAAGTTACTTCGAGATAAGTGGGTCGACGGTAAATTCCAGTACGTCAGCACTTGCGAGTGGACTCGGTTCGAAGACGATTACCAAGGGCGCGTGATTATCGGTCAGAGCATCCGGATATTGATAGGCGTCTGTGTGTTATTTTGTCAGGGTAATTCACATTGAATGTAGGATTCATATAGGATTCGCCTAGGGATGTAATTTCGACACCCTTGCTGAAGGGTGGTTCCCCGTTGGCTTAAGATGCAATTCAATTTCCTGCACAATAAAAATTCTATGGTGAATTAGGGTAAACACCCTTGATTCCTTGTGAATTTAGATCTTTTCCAGGAAGCTTTGAAATTGTAATCGATGTGTGTTTAATTTAGTCCCAAATATTTTTAAAATCAAAATGCTCATAGTGTAATTCAATATTTGAATGAATAAAAATAAACATTGAATCAATTATATAATAAGTCTGATTGACTTTTCAAGACTTTCAAATTTCTATTCGTAGCATTATGAATTTCACAATGAGCACACATTTCATCTTAGTTCAACAATAAATAAAATTCTATAACGACCGCTTCAAAATACTCAACTTCGCGAAGTGAATTCCGTCTTAATCAACTCTCCCTTATTTTGTAAATACACGTGAGAATGCATGAACATAAAACGATAATGTCTTCAACGACGCAAAGAAGACTCGATAAAATGGAACGTTCACCACACCGCGGGTCACTTTGCTCCTGAATGGCGACTCACAATCTCATCATCACGAGTCGTTTCATCGTGGTTATATCAACTCACACGATTACAGTGAGATGATGCAAGAGAAGAATAAGGTGAAGATTGTAAAGATGGTGAAGATGTTGATGTTGGAGAATTGCGGCAAGGATATATACATCTATGTGTATATATATAATAAAAGTGGAATCTTTTTAAGAGGGATAACGCCTTGTGACGTAACGCAATATCCTAACGTAGTTCAGTCATTTCCTGATGGTTGGCCACATACGATATATATAGTCCGCTGGTCCCTAAACCACTTCCCTCGGGACAGTTTTGTCAAAGGATCTTTATTCCATACGTAAAACATACATACATATGATACTATGTATGAACCCTCAGGGTTTATGTATATATAAATATAATAGGACTGTGTGGTGAATGTCATGACATGCATGTTTAATATCAGTGGTGGAGAAAATTATTGGGTAAGAATAAATGCCACCCTAATATTTTCGTTCTGTACTCAGGATTTTCCACAGCGACAATTTATTTTTGTTGAACTCTCATCGCTATGGTATATTCTTTCGCAGATCAGTACCTATATTTAAATAACAGGAATTGGAGATGTGGGGAGTTTGTTTGCGGAGTTTGCAATTAGAACTTTGTAAAAATAACATTTGTTCAGAAAATAATATTGGAATGATCTCGGTTCATGAAAAGTAGTGTTGATTCTTTTGTGAATTTTTCTCAATTCATAAAATTTAGTTGGAGATTGATAGATTGAGATGATTTTTCTTTTATTGGTAATGGTGTAGAAGAAGGTTTTGCTCTCTATGGTTAAAAAAGACTTTTTTCTTTCACGTTTATTTCAGAAATTTTGGTTTTGCATAGAAACTGGAATCCTGAGATTCCGATGCTTTTTGTCATAAAGTTTTCTAGGAATCTAAATTTCAAAAGTTTTTTTTGATGGAAAAAAAATGCTAAAAATTCTGAAAAACAAATTCATTCGACAGATATTCTCTAGCAGATGGAAAAAAAATTTTCCAGCAGTGATTACTTTTTCTTTTTTTTATTTAATTCTTGTTTATGGACATATTTCCGCACGTGAAGACATGGCTCTTTTCTTCTTGCAGATACTTTTTCAAGGCCACGAAAATTTCACTATTCATCCCCCTCATCGGATTTCATCATTTATCAATACACCGATAGATTTCATTTTATTATGTCAAAACTTGTCTAAATTTCCTCAGACTGTATGAACAATATGTTGAAATATAAAATTTACCTTCTAGTATTCTATCTTTATTCAAACTTCCATAAAACATTTTTAATTATCAATTACTTCTCAATAACAACAAGATAAACCCCCAATAATTCTAGAAATGAGAGAAAACGATCAAATTTGAGATAATTTTTGGTTTGCTACAAAGTTGTCTGTTAACTTTGATTAGAATCCGTATAAAAATATGATGTGAACTCTGGGAAAAACAAAAAAATAAAGCTATCGCTAGTATATCGAAGTCACTATCCTACCACGTGAGAATCAGTAGATAGACAGCATGGTATATTTTTATCAGTAGAAAAAATTTGGTATAGTGACTCGGTAATGAAAAAAAAAATCGTTAGCTTGATAACACAAGCAATAATCAAAAAGTTATTAAGTAGAGATCAATGGAGCAACAACCCAAATCGATATTGAATGTGTTCTAAACCATTTTTCTTCGTAATGGATACAAATCGGACACAAATGTAATTAAAATCACTTCAAAAATATAATATTATTTGATATCGGTGTTCAAAAATCAATTCAACGAGCATATGAATCAAATCACTTTTCTATTTTAGAAATAAATCTCCTGTGAGTTTAAGTTTTAATTATATTATGTGTCCTCGAGAATTTTTCCATCGCATTCGAATTGAACGCGTCATTATCATGATATCATACCCGCTTCTCATTCTGAATAAAAACCAAACGAATTTTTTCATGTTGAGAAGTATTAATAGAACTCCTAATCATTGAAAATAATTCAAGAGTCTTCATTTCTTTCGTATTATCATGCTGATGTTACTTTCATAATCTCATAACAAAGCCGCGAAAGTTGATTTCTCATATGAAATTGTTCATTGAAAATGTTCCATTCAATCTGCGTTGCGAATTATAATCGAAGTCTCGCTGAAAATTCTATGAACGACTAACAATTACTGATGAATATAGAATTAAATTTTCGTGAACTCCATCGTCACTGTGAGCTCAGTCTAAGTACCGTCTTTGGAAAATTTCATGTCACATACTTCGATTGAACATGAACTCTTCATAAAACGTTCATCATAGGATTTATTGAGACTTGAAAACATAATTGAAGATAATTTGCGTGCGAGAAACAAACATTTGATGTCTGTGTTTCGATTGGTGACTGCAAATCGTACGTTAGTGTTGGAAATGTGTCCCAAATATATATCAGTACTCACGGTTTTATTTGAACTACAAGATAATATATAAAAGATTTGACCTGGGTCAACCGACAAATACCTTGGCATCACAATTGGTCAAAGCACCCGACCAATCATCAATTTATATTTCTACTGTTGGTCATAATTTTCACCGCAGAATGGATATTTTTTCTTTTACCTTATAATTGGAATCTCCTTACTGTTCAGTTTATAAACAACTTCCATTTAATATCCATCAAAATATCATGTTTATAGATGAATCCGATGCAAATATTGTCAGCGGATAGTTTGAATGATAATGATAGTGTTCTAATTCTTATGTATCATAAGAAATTCTGCATCTACTCATTTCAACTAAATTTTTTCCCACCATAAAAATATAAATTGAATGTGAATATTTACTAAAACTTTGAAGGTACCACTTTGTATTTTTTAGCTCATCTCCGCACTAACTTCATTCCTACCAATCATGTATATCGACCGCGCCCGCCAATCTTCCAGTTTCGTTTTTTCAACTCTTCTTCTACGCCAACTCTTTCTCATAAAACGGTTCAACTACCAAAGTACCATCCGCTTTTTTCGTCAACTGTGAGGAAAACACTATTATCATGATCTAATCACAACTTTGAGGTTAACAATGAATTCAATTGAATTTCCTGGAAATATATACTAATGATCAATCAATAATTTTTTCTACACACAATTAAACACTACTCAATATTTATTTCTTCGAATAATTGTGATAGTTAATTGAATACAAAAATTCTATCAATTTTCATTATGCAGAGAAAATCGCATTTCATTGAACAATATGGTACGAATTAATTTCTTGAAAAGTATAGACGTCACGTACGTACAACCGCACGTACTCGAATAATTGCGGCTTTCATCATCTATTTCTATCTTATTTATTTTATTCTTTTCTCCCTTTCTTTCTTCTCATCATTTTCATGTAACTACAGAAAGGAGACAAACAAAGGATCCAATCACACCGCGAGAACAATAGTCGAGAAACAACAATTGTGTACAGGACTGCGGAGACCCCCCATGACGCATAAGGTACGCGCCCAACTGGTAATTTCTCCTAATTGGACCATGGGCAAGAGACTCCATTCCAAAAACCCTATGCAAACGTGCCAAGTACTCGAACAACCCTCTTTGCTGCGTGTCCTATACCGTCACTTCATCATCCATGAACGATGAATACATCTATACAGATATGTGTTTTATATGTTCATGATCTTCATCCGGTTGTACACAGGGCGCAGAATTTGACAATTCCGACACTTTATTTTCATATTTTTGAAATCATGGAGAAGTGATAAGCAGCATTATCTATACAGTGACTATTTATCAGGAAAATTGATGATGGAAATATACATAAAAGTTACGTCGTCATCAATACAGCTGGAAGAAATGAGAGGGACTGTAAAGATTATCGATGCATTCGATAAACTCGTCATCTCAATTGAGCTTAAGTTCAAATTTACAATAATACAGTGTGAAAAAAGCATGCGAGATATTCTAAAGTTACTAGAAAAATAAAAAAATGTTTTTGCCTGTTTTTTCAACATATAATTACAAGAAGAGAGCAAGGAAGAACAAGAGAGAGAGAAAACCGATAACATCGAATATAAGGCGCCGAAAGTTTGTTTACGGAAAAGATAAACACAAATGGTATCTCCAGGCTCCGGAAACGCGAGGTCGCACTTCGAGCGTAACGGTAATTCTACCTCACGTTATTGGAGCAGCTACGTCATCTGTAACGCCACTTGATTCTTGGAGCGCATTGTTTACCAGTAATATTATGGAAACAATATTGAAATATACAAACGCCGAAATTGATCGATACGCGGCCAGATTTGGTGGCATCGATCTGAGATCGGCCCATCGACATGTCACACTGAACGAATTGAAAGCATTTATCGGAGCTCTATATTATTTGCGCGTGAATAAAAGTGGTCGCATGAAACTGTCGGAATTGTGGGACCCAAAATACAGGGTCACATTGTGTAGAGCGGCGATGTCACAAAAACAGTTCGAATTTATCAGCTGTCGAATTAGATTCGATGATAAAAATACACGAGCTGAAAGACGCACCGCAGGCGTACTGGCTCCAATTCGCGAAATTTGGGACTCGTTCATAACGAATTGCCAAACGAATTACTCGCTGAGTGAATTTGTGACGATTGATGAGCAGCTGTTAGGGTTTCGTGGTCGATTTTCTGCGCGCGTTTATATCAAATCAAAACCGGCACGTTACGGACTGAAAATTGTATCCATGAATGACGCCAGAACGTTCTACATGTACAATGCTATACCGTATTGTGGACAAGTACCAACAAAAAGTGGCGAAAGCGTACCGTCATATTATGTGCGTAAATTGAGTGAGCCAATTTATAATACGGCCCGAAATATAATTTACGATAACTGGTTTACTTCGCTCGAAATTTGCGACAAGATGAAGAAAGACTATAACTTGACCATGGTAGGTACACTCCGAAAAAACAAGCGCCAGATTCCGGAATGTTTCAAAGCAAACGCTTCGGTCGGTACAGTAAAATATGGTTACGACGAGAATAACATTCTGCTATCATTTTGTCCGAAGAAAAATAAGGTAGTTTTGATACTCTCCTCTAAGCATAAAACCGGAAAACAGAACGAAGATATCGGCAAGCCAGAAATTATCGATTTCTACAATAAGACTAAATGTGGAACACATGTTTTCGACCAGTTGTGCGGAAATTATACCTGTGCGCGAAGGAGCAATCGATGGACAATGCGTTTGTTTTTGGGGATGCTCGACCAAGCCGGGGTCAACTCCTCCATACTGTTCAGTTTTCTGCCTCAGAATACCGCTCTAAACAGACGAGAGTTTTTGAAAGAACTCGCATTTTCACTCGTAAAACCCCATCTCGAAGAGCGCGCACAATGATCCGGAATACAGAAAAATTTATTATTGCACATTCACGAAATGCTGGCTCCAAACGAAATTTCAGATCACAATTTGTGTACGATGAAAATGGGCAAAAGAAAGCGATGCGCGTTGTGCCCAAAACAAAAAGATCGGAAAACGAACTATTGTTGCGTTAGGTGCAAAAACCGATTTGCGAGGATCATACGATTACACTCTGCCCGGGATGCTTCGTGTAACTCGCTTAACGGAATTTTTTTTTTTTTTTTTTTTTTCATTTGTGTTTATAAAACTTTTTTCCTATTTTCTACAATAAAAACATATTGTGACACTTAACGATTGAGTTATTATTGATTTTATTACTTAGTTTGTATTTAATACACATTTATTGCCTTTTTACTCCGACATTTTCGACTAAATTATTGCGAATTTTCAGGTCCCAAACTTAAGGTTAATTTAACAAAATTTGAACGCCGCTCTTTTTTTTCTCGAAAGCGATAATCTTCCCCTTTAATATTCTTTTGTTGGCAGTTTCGATATCTTTATTTGTCTTAAAGTTATGGTTTTTTGAATAAACAAATGCATTGACCCCGTTTTTCATCATTTTTTTGATAAAAAATATATTAGAAAATTAAATTGTTTATAATTTTATGATCGATACTTCAACTTAAAGTTTTAAAGAAACTTCGTGAATTTTTTCAGATTTTTAGCCCCATTTAAACAGGTTGAAAAAACGTTAGGACGCCAACGACCCCCCTAGGCAAGCTGAAAATGCCAAAAAACCCTAGGCAGACCTAAGGTTAAAAATGTGAAATATCATTATGCAAACAAGAACATTTGACATCCCTCCAAGTGACCCTCCGTCTTCCCCACTATTCCGTAATAAGTTAAAGAATACACATTTTGCTTTCAAACTCATTTTGATAGTACTTTGATGAATTTCCTCGTCACTATTTTCCATACATTATATAGAGAACAATCGTCCATGCACAGTAAAGAATGTTACTGACTTTTTTACACGCAGTGTGTGTTATTTTGACTCGACTTATTATTTTTGAAAAGATAACATACTTGCATGTTAGAAGTAACATACGAAAGTGTTAGAATTAGTTCGGATGAGCTAGTCAATTTTAACACATTAAAATGTTGTTTGTAACACTTGTAGAGTGTAAATTTCAACATTTATGTGTTACTTTCATGGTTAGAATTATGATGTACTTAAAACCAGAATTAAGGACTCTCAGGAGCAAATTATGTTGTTCAGAAAAATTAATGAATGTAAATACTAACAATATCTTTGGAACAAAACGAGGACTACATTACACAATATCACATCACTAAACGATGTACTGAAGGTTATGTCCCGCGCATTGTGCCGAACGACGCCGAACCTAACACGCGCCATGTGTCAATTCAACACTTTTTGTGTGTTACTTATGAACGTACTAACACATTCTTTCTGTTAAATTAACATTTAAAAATTCTATTGATACTTGTCACGGTTTGGAAAAGATTTTTAACAAAAATTGTGTGTTGATTTCAAAGTAACATTCAAAAAGTGTTATTTTAATCTCTAATAACATTTTAGTATGTTCATAATTGAGTCGATGAAAGTACACTTGCCTCATGAGTTGATTCAACGCACAAAAATGTTAAATATTTAACACGCAAACTTTGACATTCACTTTTTTTACACAATGACGGAAAATTTTTTACTGTGTCATTTGAAAGAATTAGATGTGTATGGTATCACACACATAGGTCACAAGAACTCTCGAGAATCCCGAGAATTAGACTTTTTTAGTGTTGTTTTATTTATTTTTTCGCGAAATGAAATTGAATGAAAATCAACTTTTTTCTCCTCCGCTGTGGTCGATAAAAAGATCAAATGATGGAATTAAAAATGGGAGAAAATGCACTACGAAATGCTGTAGGTCTTTTTTAAAAAAATGAATAATCAATCTACAAGGGAAAATTTAATATCCCATTGGTCATCATGAAATGAACAGATCAAGTTAACAACGCGGACATAATATATGCACGCAATTGAATCTAATGATAACAACAAAAGTTGTAAACATAAGCGAAAAAAAAAAAAAAAATAAAAAAAAAGACTTGTGTTTCTTCATAGCAGATGGATGAAAAACCGGCGGTGATTTTTTTTCTCCTCGACCGATACCCCAAGGCGTCGCTCACGACGAGGGAGAGTAGCGTGCCTACACTTCCGATATCCATAATAAATCATAACAATAGAGCGTTAAAATGGGTGGTTTGGCTTGCCACATGGCGCTCTTGGGGCATTTTTGATAACCGTATCAACTTCGCGGTGAATTTGAATTTTTTTCGACTGTACATATAGCAATTGGAATTTTAGTGTGAGCAATATAACACAACCCTCCAATGAAGAGAACTGTTATACCACAAAAAAAAGAGATGAAGAAAAGAAGAACAGGAAAAAAAAAATGAAAGAAAAGAAAAAATGAAAATCTCTTTGCATCATTTCTCATTATGTTACTTTGCATTACAAACGATAAAAACTCGTTCTCTCTTTTGATACAAAATGAAGAAAAACTTTGTCCTGCGAATTAAGCGTAACTTTGGCAAGAAAAGAAACGGAAAAACATTTTTCTCCAACGTCTAAATGGTGAGCTTACTTCAAAGCTTGTTATCCCAGCCTCGTGCTTGTGCGTTAGCTCCACCGACCTCTTTTCTTCTTCTTTCTACGCTACCTCCATCTCATCTCGCCCTTTTCATCTTTTTCCCATCTCTACACAGCCCCTATTTTCTTCACCAACTGAGAATAACCAAGTAACTGAATTTTTGATATACAAAAATATGAAAAGAATGTATATTTGATAATAGCTCGAGATGCTTTCAAGAATTTTTCATCAACAATAAATAATTATAGGGATAATCAATGACTCCAGTCACTAGAAAATACACGTGAATATTACGAAATTCTTAAGTGATAAATTTGACGAAATTATTTGTCCACATAGCAGGAAGCGTCACTTCAATTCTTTGTAAACCAATATTATATTTCATTTCGATTATTAAACAAAAGAGACTTCAAATCAATCCATAATTGTCATACCATCATAAATCAATCATAAAATGCTTCGAACATTTTTTTACATCAAATTTTTTCTGACAAGTTTTTTCTTCTTTCGATTATATAAAAAAAAAAAAAAAAAAAACAAAAGCGTATCTATATTTTTCATTCCGTCTTGAATATTAATATTGATTTATATCTCATCTATGAGAGTTCGTATGTCACTATATACCCATACTATAACACGGAAGATAATTTATGTAACGGGTTGAAGGAACCTCCGAGAATATTTGAGGTCGTGTAAAAGCCAGAGCGAGAGTGAAAACGAAGAAGCGAAGCCATTAACATGCGGGAAGCTGGGTGCCAAATTTGTTAAACTCATCAACGCTCAGAAATTCCTTGAATATTCATGTGGCTTGAAAATTCTGGTTCGGTTACTTTGACTCACCGTAATATATATTGTTGAACTTATCCATATGTATGTATATTTATGTAGACGTTCTGCGATCCGGAAAAGAAAAGGTGAAATACGCAAGATGAAACGCGAAAACGAATCATTAACCCTCGTCAGCACAGTGTATCTTTGTAAAATAACACCACAATAGACTTTCAAGAACTCACTGTGATGAAACTGTAAATTAAGAATAAGTAATTAATAATATGGAATGTTTGATAATTAATGTAAAAGATAATTGTTTATATCACAAGGTACGAGCCAATAAATGAAGTTGTCATATTTTTGTTTTGTTTATACATTCACGTGACTTTTTTTATTATTTCCATTTTATATAGTTATTTTCCCAAAGCACAATTATTAAACATTAAATCAGGCTACTGATAATAGCAGTGGCATGTTGTCACGCGAATAATTACAAATGAAATTGCATGTGGAATAATTCACTATTTTTCATGTTGAAATATATAAAAATAAATTGCCTTGTAAAAACAAATTGCCTTCGAAAATGTTCATATTTATTTCAACAAAATTTCAATTGAATTCTCGACCCTCATCTCATTAACGCCGAATAATTTTTGAATATTGACAACGTTAACTCAATGCTCATTCAAATCTTTCACTATGAACTACTTCGTCCACTAAGATCACCTACAAATTTGATTGAAAACTCTGAACGAAATATATATCAGGTGATACATCACAAACGAAGATTTTAATATTCCGCTCGTCTAACGCACCATAACGATCATCTTAATCACCCACAATGAACAGAGAAAGCACCATAGAAATGAAGAATGACCAGAAGAGAACAACATGTATACAAATATATATCATACATATACATGTCTACCTAGATACGTATGCATACATTCGTCGTGTCATCGTCTCTATTTGCTTTCTTTTTTCACCTTTTCACCTTCCCTCAACGCCTCCTTCTCTAAGTTAGCTAATGAGCTCAGTGCAAAGCAAACAGACGCTCGCGCACAAAGAAAGGAAATAGTAAAAGGAGCTAGAGAAACGTAGGGAATAAAAGCCCGTCAACGATGTCTATATGCCAAGTATACATATGCATACGAGTGAATTGTACACATATAAGTATAGGACCTCGTGTCGTTGCACGCTGCTCTAATTTTTTTTTCATCATCCTTGTCTGCTGTATTTATTTATGTCTATCCATTGCTTAATATCGGATTTTTTACTAAAAATTTTACTAACAATTTGTTATCAATAATTCTATGAACAATCAATCCAAATAATGAAAGTAAACAATAGATTCAAATACAATCGTGGAATTGGGAAAGAACAAATTTGATATAATGTTCACTTGGATGTGTTGCTAACCTTTACAAGTGTAACTAAACACATAAAAAAAACATGAGAAAATGTTGTGCAAATGATTATGTGAAAACAATTAATTTATGTAAATCAAATGGATTTTGCTAATTTAATCACAATAGTAGAAACGAAAAAAAAAAAGATGTACACAAATTTATAAATCTACCGATACAATCTAATCTCGACAATTCGAAAAAGTTGTTTCACCGTGAAATTGTTTCGCGCTCGTAAAAAAAAAAAGGAATAAAGAAAAAAGGGTAGGAGAGTGGAAGAGGACGAGAGCGAGCGGGGAAAATTTGCCACTAGGCAATGGCAAAAGCGCGTTTTCTCGTCCGCTTTTTCTCTTCATATATGTATATCTATCTACATGAATGCATGTTCTTTTTTATTGTTTCATGATTATTATTCCTTCTATTTGCTTTTTTTTTCATCATTTTTTTTATTTCGATTCGTCAGAGAATGTCGGCAGCCGAAAAACAGAGTGGAGCACTCAGAGATGCAACTTTTCCATTGGCGCTTCGCCGTAGGCTAAAAATCGTCGAGTTGGATTCACCCGTTGTCTCTCCCACTCATTCTCTCCCTCTACTCTCACCCTCTCTCCCTCTCTCCTTCTCTTATACTCTATCTCACTTGCTTTCTCTTTCTCTCGCTGTGCCACCTACTCCGTCGCGCTTTTTCTCCTTTTAGGGCGCACACAACCATCTACCTCAAGTTGGACGCTGAGATTCTCGACATCTGTCGCGAATTCTGATTTTAGACTGTACTCTTCGAGCACTATACAGACAAACATGCTACGATTTTTTATATACTATTTTATAAAAACGAAATAAATTTATGTGCCTATATATTGTTATTATCGTTTCATGTTTATGTGGTATACTCACCTGGTGGTTATGATCAGCCCTTTAAAATCAAGCTTTCATTGGATTTTATGTGCAAATTAGTGTCGAGTATACATAAAAATACGCTTTGAATTTTCAGATAAGTGACCATTTGAAGATTTAATCATTTTTCCTGTCGGAAGTTTATATGAAAATCATTAATAAATAATTTTTTATAGCCATCGAAACAAGGAAAAGAATACTGATAGCGGCTGACGTGAATCATGACAGATACCAAGCGAAAAGTCGAAAGTCCATAGGATGTTTGTTTCTACGAAAGGTTTCCTACAATTTGGCCGGACTCCAGACACTCCACAAATACGTCGATATTAACACTCAAACCCAACCGAATTGAAAGTATTCAAATTTTCACTAACCACACTAAATTTTAATGAAGATAAGGATATAAAATAATTATTCATCATTGCTCTAAATAAGGGATAATCTTCCTAATCAAAAATAATTTCTCCCTATGAATCAATAGATCAGACAAAAAATATTCGACAATCTATATAATTTTGGGAAGCATTAACAGTCTGATGCAGATACGCGAGCACATACAGCTGAGTGAATAATAATCTAATTATTAGCAATCCAAGAGCACAAAGGCAGAACGTCTTGGATCGTTGGGAGGGCGTGTCTATAAAGCATGTCCGAGACACCAGTTTCCAACTTGGGTAATCATTCGCTTCACTGCATCACAAAGAGAAATTTACTGAGCCTTGATGATCTCTCAAGTGCGTGTGTAACGCACGTTCCACATCATTCTCTTATATTTAACCGTACTCATACACGAAGTATTC
The DNA here is from genome assembly GCA_030523085.1 of Meteorus colon. Lineage (NCBI taxonomy): Eukaryota > Metazoa > Arthropoda > Insecta > Hymenoptera > Braconidae > Meteorus > Meteorus colon. The sequence continues at coordinate 66,204 of JAPYZH010000434.1, forward strand.
AAATAAAAAACATTACCATAAAATAGCTCACCTCATAAAATATCTTTACTATCTATTTGTATAATTATTATGTGCTCGCGTACTGAAGAAAAAATACACAAAGAGTTAAAAATTACGCAATGTTGAAGAAGTAGCCGGTGGTATTTACCATGGTTTGTATACAAACCATTTCCCACGACACAGCCACGAATATGTATATATATATATATATATAAATTATGAGGAATAAGAGAGAAACAATGAAAGCAAGATAGAGAAGAGGAAGGGAAGGAGAGTCACATCAGAGGGATAGAAAAAAAAGGGGTGAGGCGCACGTGATGGGACGTATGAGATCTGTAAGCGAAGAAGACAATTGTGACTGATTGCGGTTGCGACAAACTTGACGTATACTAGGAATCCTCGGCATTTGTCCACAACTATACTATGGTGCGCCACACGACACTCTGTTTACATAACACGACGAATGACAAAATCACAGCCATATGTTGTGTATGCATATAAATATATATGATGTGTGTTCGGACGAATATGGATGAAATGTCTGGTATAGAGATTATTCTCGATGTTCCGTATTTTCATGTACTATCATTTCTAGTTACCTTCACTGTTGAGTTTTATCTCAGTGGATACATTTATTATCAGTAACTCCTGATGTTGGCATATCCTGAAATGGGAATAATCCACTTTCACTTATCAAGGGATTTATTTGATTCAAGTATACTTGAGTGATTGTTATCAAATGATTTAGCTGGAGTTGATTTCTAGAGAATATTTTTGCGAATTACGTGGATAAAATTCAATAGCTAAAAGTAATTCCAGAGAAATTGGAGATGCAGAGGTTATGCCAGTAATAAAAGCGTGGATAAATTCATGTTGAATGCAATCTGGACAGAAAGTGGTGCTTACATTATATATTATGTGATATGAATTGTTCATGAAATTTTGTAACAGTTCCTGTACATGCTTAATTCAATGTAAAGTAATTCAACCTCGATTGGTTCATATGGTGGTTGGTAAAATATATTATTGCCAGCTAGTGTTGTACACGGAGAGAAAAATCTAGCAACATTTCTTAATTTCTAGAAAAAAATTACATCTCGGCGAGGCAAACGTAAAACGGCCCAAATACTCGAAAATATTATTAAGAATATGTAGAGGTTACTACAATCCACTCAATAATGAAAATTGCTAGTTTGTGTATTGAATTTTTGTCTGATTTTATAAAATTCTATAGAACAATTAAAAAAACATCAAACAATGTTTACTATTCGAC
>JAPYZH010000435.1:0-54864 GCA_030523085.1 Meteorus colon
CACACACACACCCACGCGCCCCAAATATAATTTTACTCCACTCCCCCCCCCCCCCCCCCCCCTCAAGCCATAAATTAGGTTTATTCACCGTAAAGATGAAAGTGTCGCGATCGAAAACGCAATTGTTAAATGTACATATGCACACTCATTTTCTTCTTCCAGTCCTCAATCAAACAATGCATTCCGGCAACAACTTATTCTTTTCCAATGACGGAAAATCTCACATAAAGAATTCGCATTTAATATATACATATATATTCATTCTTTTTGTGCCGTGCTACTCCCTTCTCGATTTATCAATCTATTGTTTCCTGTAATTTTCTCTAACAATTCCATAATCATCCCTTTTTTCCCTTCCCCAACAAATTAATACTGTAGTACAGAAATTCGACGTTTGTTGATGGAATGGTTGAGTGTATGCATAGGCCATATCTAGACATAGAAGATGATGACGAGAAACTACCATTACCCGTGTACTTTTCTGTATCATTTATATATATATATATATATATAATCCTATTTTATTCTCATCCAATCAGTAATATTCATTCTGACATAAGTTGAACATTGTCATCGGATGATCTGTGGAGACGACGTACTTCAGATAACGTTCGAATTGGCGTTGGATTTAGCAATGAAAATGAATGCGTTTGACGGTCTGTAATAAAAATTAATGCCATTAATTTTTTATTCATACAAAGCATGGGATTTCTTTTGGTGATACCTCTGATATCATTCGATGGCTCACTTTGTGCCGATAGACTTGTATCTGACCACCGTTCTTGGGGATAGTTGTTCTTTGATGGACTATCCTTATAACATGTGATCGGTGCTGTATTGCCGCAAGGAATGGTAGTTGTATCGAAAGCAAAAGTGGGTGCGTGAGGCCATGATGCTGGCGGTGGACTGCGTACAAGATGCTCATGTACTTGAGCTAATGTCAACGGATCAGAATCGCCCAACTCTTGAGACATCAAAATCGCATCGTCCGAATCTGACTCATCAATTGACTCGATGAGGCTCTCACGACTAGCCAATATCTGTCATTGGAAAGAAAACACGATACAACTGCACATCAACTCTACGAATCTTTGTTTTCACAGCATTCATCATATTCAATGCACATTTTGTGAACCTGCAAAAATGGATTGTCCTGTCGGCTTAAACGTAGAGCTTCCATGTCCTGGTCAATATTACGAGTTCTACCCGGTGTGAGAGTAAGTATCGAATGTGATGGTGATGAGTGACACACTGTTGGTGTTAATACCACATCAACAGCAGTAACACTCAAACTTGACGGAATCCTGCTCGGCAAAGGGGCTGAAAAATCCGGATCTGGTGAATTATTAGAGGACTACTAGTCCAATTTTACATAATTCATTTGAAAATGAAATTTTTTCACCGTATATTATTATTTAATTATGAACTTTCATCGATCGTGCATTTCGCCCTATGTTACTATTTAGTAATGGATTCTAGACACACGCAATGACCTTCATGCAGATTTCCCAAAGAATAATGGAATATATCAGAAAAATATTTTGTTTTCTTACCAGGTGTTTCAATTCTCGGTTCCCTCTCCATTTCATCTTCCCCATTGATCTTCATTTCCACACTTGATGGTTTCATTTTAAATAATCCAGTGAAAAACGCTACGCTTTTACGTTTCACTCGATCGTACTTATTGTAATTATTTTGTGACAACACTTGTATCATACTGTGAAACATTCATTCGGCGGCAGAGATTAACAAACAAGTACGATTCAATTTGTTAATCTTATGTTGTGGGATTGATCCCAATAATATAAAATAGATTCCCCCATTGAATTTGGTATCGTCCCATTGCACAATTGTCACGCTTCAACCCTCCGATACAAAATCTCGACAATAATCGTTCACATAACATCAATCCATTCCATTCGTTAGCTTTATTCTCCTTTATGTAATTTTTTATTCCACATTTGCTCCCCGGACTATATTTGAAGCGTAGACATTTCATACACGTTAACACGAAAATTGGGGACAGAGGATGCGAATGATAGGTACAGGGTAGTGGTCTTCTTTTACGTCGAACATCAATGACTCTGCGCAACTGCAAAGCCTCCAGAATATGGGGGGTGTTGTAACGATATAATATGATGAGCTCGTGCGCTAACCCGCGTCGATGAGAGGCGTCATTCGATATGAGACACCACGTACTCATGTCTTACGGACACATTAATTGATGCAATCCATTAATTACGTTTATTCTTTTGTTCCAATTGATAATATTAATTACATGTAAGGTTTTGAAACATCCATAACAGTTCAATGTTTGACCCTTCTTTATTTCGTAATTTTGTATTGCGTTGATCGGGAGCCATACAAATTATTGAATCAACTTTAATGATTTCGATCCGTTTCTTCGATGCTCATCATTCGATATGGAATATCGATTGCATTCTTCTTTTTCTTTATAATGATAAGATACATTGGCCCATCATATATACAAATATTTTCTGTTCATATTTCCATTCTTATATTTTGGTGAAATGCTTTAGAATCATTTTTCGATTCATACGCAGTATGGTGAAGATGATGTTTCGTCAAAAATATGAATGTAACCATTAAAAGAAGAATCTATTCAGTCGGGAATTCATCTTTTGTTTACGTTTCGCTTTATATGTATATATCAGCGAACATGAGAATAATCGATTCAATGAACAAAAGAGAAGATAATGATATTGAAGATGAGCCCGTTGATTTTGACGCCATCATCGGATAAATTGTTAATAAACAACGTAGAAATGCATATGTCCAATGATGAAAGATGTGATGGAATTCTTAAAAAACTTAGAGGTACTTTTGCTCACGAACCAATATGCATCATACGATTTACCATGTATCTCTTCCTCTGTATATTTGTACAGTAATTGGATTGCCGAAATAGAAATGAAAACACTTTATTGTCGTCATATTGCTTAAAGATCGGCATAAATGCCCCACAGCATCGAATAAATGTGATGAAAGTTGGAAATCATTATTTATAATGAGCTTCACTATGATATTAGGGTGGAATAAAAAGTGAACATCACGTATGAAACAGAAGATGACTTCTATATGTAAGAAAACTATATCAACAGCAATAATGATATCAAAAAACATTGAGATAACAATTAACAGCGTATTATACCATGACTAATAGAGCATCTGTCATCAAGCTGAGTTCGACAATTGCTATACCATTCGAAAAATGTATCGACAAATCTTAGCTCGATGTGTAAATGTGATCATTGATCATCGAAAAATTAAATTAAAAAACAATATTTCGATTTTCGCATATTTGGTTCTCTTCTTTACATATTTACGAGGATATTAGTTTTCTGTAGGTCTTTTTTCCATATCACAAGTTCATGTTTTGGAGATATGTCCGAATCAATAAAAAATATGAAATGTATGGAACAATGCCTCATCTAAAAATTAGTCCGATATGGATGGATTATTTCTAAGTGAATGACAACAATAATAACATTCAAGATAGAGAACCAACATTCTTTGACATTCTGAACTTATTATTTCAATATAGAATATCTGGAAAAATCATTTGTTAATCACCATTTTCTAATTGAAACACCATTGAAATATATTGCAAATCTACCATGAACAAGATTTGTCAACAACGATCCATCAATCACATTTTTCATTCTTTTTTTTACCAGTACGAATCGGTATAACTGGAGCGTTATTATATCGTTCAATTTGTAGCGAGAAATTTCGATGAGTAATTGATAACTTATAACAATAAATTGATCTCCACAGATAAATTTGATTGAATACGCAATATATACAGCATCCTCACCTGAATTATGCATACAACTAAATCCAATATTTATGCACTCTTCGACTCACTCAACGGTCAAATTATGGCAGTGAAATGTATATATTTCAAATATAGCAATGTCCAAATGTGCGCCAGAATTGTCATAGTCACTCAAGACATGATGTTCGCCCCGCGCGATGATTCACGAACACTTGCTTCTTTCTCATGAACTGATTCCATTGACATTTGCGTTTCTGCTTCTGATTGTGCTTGTTTTATTGCCTCTTTATATGGCCCCCGCTTCTTTTTATTATATCTTGTCTGAAAAAGATATTTCATGTATAGTACATTGAAAACACCTTTTCTTTTGTCTCATCAATGATTCACCACATAAATTACATCAAATAACCTAATCAATATGACAATATATAATCAATATAATCTTCAATGTGTATAGTAATAATACCTTGAATGTTTCGAGGAATGGACTCAAACGATCACATGACATTAGTGAACACGTTGATGAGCCGTACCATGCAACGTGAGCTTGTGCACCATCTGAAGTACCATCTCCTTTAGCAGAAACTGAGATACTGAGAACCTACAAACATATTTTAGTTAATTCGAATGCGATTTTTCCATCAGCGTAACTCTTGTTTCATCATTCTAAATAGCCATGTACTTACTTTTCCAGGCCACCATGGGAATCCATGAATTTTCCCCCACACAACATCACCAACGTCCATTCGTCTACCAGTTGCTGTAAAACAATGTGCCACAGACGTTGTAGCAAACCTCATTGCAAACGGGTGCGACGTTGGGAAATGAGACACATTATCGCCCGTCTCACTATTGTTTTCCAATGATTTTTCTTGTTCCAGTTCACTAAGTTCCTCGCTACTAATATCCGGACTTTTGCATCCAGACGAGGCATTACTTACTGGATAATAACACCTCGTATACGCATTCGTATTTAATCTTTTCAATGAAATAGAAAGTTTCTGTTTAAGACATTGTTCTTTGATAGCCGTGTATGATTCACCATTGGGAATAATATCACACGCTCCACTATAAATTTCTTGTTGTATGTTGGTCATCGGTATGCATTTTGTCACATTCCCATTTTCTAAATTTTCCCCCATGTTTTGAATTTTATGTTGTTTATGTTCGTTCTTATGTTTTTTTTTATGCTTGGCTCTATTTTTACGTCTGTGATATAATAAAGGATCACATGTGTCATTATAAGGTGGCGATACATTCGTAGGCGGTGCATCACCAGTTAAGCTTATCATCTTTCGTCTCGCCTCTTTTTTCGCTTTTTTTAATGCTCGTCGCGCAGCTTTTGCACATGCTATATCTTTGCCGGGAAATTTCTGTCCATAAATTTGGGGTTTAGTGGATTTATGATTCGGTATAGTTTCAGTTGATAAACTTTCATTCATTACTAATCGCCCATCTGATTTATCATTATTGTCTGTAGATCGATCATGATTTTCGTTCATATTTTCCGACGGTTTTTTCATCTTCGATGGTATTTTCAGTACCGTTCCTTCTCCGCGTGTACCGAACAATATCTTTATCACAGGTGTAACTTGTGTTGTAGTGTTCGATTTTAAAATATCCTCAAAAATATTTTCATCCCATAAATCGTCCATTGCACCGACTGATCGCTTTCTACATGATGTTCGCTGCATTTTCGTTGTCTTTGACGTATTTTTTATGGTTGAATCAGCCGCGGCAAGAGTTTTTTTTTCCGGTGCCGTGACATCATTCGTTGATTCCGAATTTGAAACCGTGCTGTTGCTATTGTTGTTGCTCAATGGTGATGATGGTATCGATATTTGACTACTCTTAGCACTGGAAGATTCATTGGAACTTTGAGATTGCAGTGATTCGCGTGCGGCTGCTGATCTCAACCAACATAATCGTACATTTCTTTCTAATTTATTTATTTGGTTCATGTCATGATGTTCGGTAGAGTGTACTTGTGATGTTTCCGGAATTGATGGAGACACATTTATTATTTCATTGATTGCATTTTTGTCTGATTCTTGTTTGAAAGCACTTACGCGCTCACTCCTCTTACTCATCGGTCCAGCAGACCTTGAGTTGATATTCTTCGGCTTTATAGACATATCATCACATTTTTTTCGTTTTCTTCCCACACCTATATTTTCGTTTTGTTCGTTGCAAATTGACTGGCATTTGTTGCACAGAACTTGTCTTGGCCGTAGCCTTACGGTTGGCCTACATACTTTTCTCATTTTCAGGGCGGCTTCTATTGACTTTCGTGAATCGATATGATATGATGGTGATGATGATGATGATGATGATGAAGATGATAATAATGAAGAAGACGACGATGATGATAATATTGTAGAAGAACTTTTCCCTTGAAGATATGTGAAACGAGCAGAAAGTGTTGCTAATTTATCTTCATTTCGATCCATTATTGGCTCGGGTGTATTGATACCACACGGTAAAGCCCTGTAATGGAAGAAAAGAAATAAATGAAAATGCATATCAAATTTTCCAATTTATTTATTGAGACATGGATCATTTTATAATAATTTATTATACAATATTGATAGATTAATTCAGTCGAATATTGCAAATACAACAGTTGCATACAGAATGAGTTAATTATATACAGACAATTAGTTTAACATTTGAAATTAATCAAATATAATCATATTTTTATCCGTATAGCAACGAAATAACAAAAATCAACAAAAGAAATAGAAGCACAAATGATTGATAGAGCTTCATCCCAAAACTGGCGATGATGATATATTGATGCAGAAACGATAATCCATGAATGATATATGTATTCACAGACAATCATGCCTACGTATGGGTGGGTAATTGACTTACCTCTTGTTGACATTCAATAATGCACCCTGAAATGTTTTAATTCCATGTACGAAACTAACAACCATAATATCAGGGATGATAGATTCGACAGTGACGAGAATTTTGTCGCCTTTCAAAACTTCTTCATCCGTCGATACAGATACTACGTTCGCCATATTGAATAGTTAGTTATGCACAATTAGACGACTTATATTTTTTTTTGTCGCACACCTTTCATTTACACCTCTTCTGTGGTGATTTGTGTGGTTGCGTGTCGTCTGTTTAGATTAATCTAGATAACATGCCCAAACTTGTGTTACTTCGTTGTGGTATACGACGGCATATACCCAACCATGAAAATAATCACCGTCGTGGCGAAGGCACCATCATAATTCTCAGTAATTAATCGGCTCACATCGGCATTGTCCGCCAGCGGCCGCGTGCATCTCCCATCAGCATCAACAAACATTAAACCACAAGCCCCTTACTTGTTCTCACTAATTTCATCCATATACATATATATATATATATATAAATATATAAGTTTGATATGATGGAAAAAGATATTTTGTGTATTTGTGGATTGAGACTATTGAGAGCGGAAGCACAAGATCATATGCCAACATATACGTAACGCTGTAAGCTATTGTATATTTCGAGAGGCAGCGAGAGGTTATCTTATTCCTCCAATCAGTGTGCATGGTGTATGCGCGCATGCGTCCATTCCTTTCCTATTCCAGTGGAATTGATGCAGGGCTGTATCTAGAAACCATTTGACCTATATATACGAATTTGTTTACATTCATGTGTACGGCCTTCAGAGTTCAGACAATCATCAGTACAAGTCCGTGGATACGACCAACAATAAAAAAATTTATATAATATTCAAATCTCAATGTGTTAAGACCAATATTTTGAAATAGAGGGGAAATTAATGATACATATATTGTGTGATTGTTTGGGCACGTGTGCATTGGGATTATTCGTCGATCATTGTCATTTTAGTTCACACTTTATGTTTTGCTGTCTACTACAGATACCGGTTCAGGTGAGATCGCATTTCCATATTTGAATTATCTGTATAATGTTCACATATGCATTTCATATCGTATCATTAATCAATTCATTCATGGTTATTCATCGTAGATTTGCAATCAATCAGTTTATAAGAACCAGCCATGACAATCGATAAAGATTTCGATATAACAAAACCCTTATGGGATTTGAATACATTCTATGGGAGATGGAGACACTATGCCTGGGTTACAAATCCAATGTCCTGCTTTGTTTATCAGAACGACCTTGTATCAGCAAAAAAATTATACGACGATTACAGGTATAATTGAGAAGATTTATCATTTATTTGGGCAATTTTTGGAAAAATTTTCTCACATAATAGAAGGATGGTTTACTGGATTTTATAATCATCCGCATAAGAAACTTATATGCGCGTGTGTCGATGTAACTGATATATCAGAAATATTTCCATGCCCCCTTTGAGTCATAAATTTGACGAAAATATTTCAGAATTGGAAAAATGCCAGTTGGTACGACGAAGGAACAGCTGTTGCGTGCTAAGAATTTATACGAGTCGGCTTTTCATCCTGACACAGCTGAACTTCAAAATGTCTTCGGCCGAATGTCATTCCAAGTTCCCGGTGGAATGGCTATCACAGGCGCAATGCTTCAATTTTACCGGTCGGATTATTATCATACACGAACGAATATACTAACAAAAATTATGAATGAAATGAGGAACGCATTACATTTTATTTGATTCATGCAGAACAACTACAGGTGTAGTATTTTGGCAATGGGTGAATCAATCGTTCAACGCCCTTGTCAATTACACCAATCGAAATGCCATGAGTCCAATTACAACTAAACAGCTGGGGACAGCATATGTGAGTGCAACAATTGCAGCAATGATTGCAGCCATGGGATGCAAATCGTATTGGGGGGCACGCGCTAATCCGTTGATGGCCGTACGTTTTGTAGAGTTGTTAACCTTTTTCTTTTAACTGTGTAAATACTCATGCTCAATTTATTCTTCCTTGTCTGTTTAGAGATATGTCCCCTTTGTAGCGGTGGCTGCTGCTAACTGCGTCAACATACCACTCATGAGACAAAATGAAATTCTCCAAGGCGTTGAACTCAGTGATGAAAATGGCAGAAAAGTCACACAATCGCGAGTAATTTTCTTTCCGTGCAAATTAGTGTAATTATGTACATGGATATCAATTTTCAGAGAATTGAATCTTTTTCACAGATTGCTGCAATCAAAGGAATAAGTCAAGTGACAATATCAAGAATTATCATGTGCGCACCTGGCATGTGTATTCTCCCAGTAATAATGGAACGTTTAGAAAAATATCGTTGGATGCAAAAAATTACAGTTCTACACGCGCCAATTCAAGTCTTACTTTGTGGTTGTTTGTAAGTATACGATGAATATATGGAGGAAGAAAAATGGTTTTCAACTTCGTCACAAATTATTTCCAGCCTCACTATTATGGTACCGACAGCATGTGCAATATTTCCGCAAAATTGGTAAATACGCAAACAGTTGAGATTCTTTGTTATAGTTATCATATTTGAGTTTGATATTGATTTTATTTTTGTATAATCTGTAGTTCAATTGCCGTGAGCACATTGAAACGATGGGAACCCAAAAACTATGAGATAATGATGAAGAATTATGATCATGTTAAAAAACCAGAGTATCTTTATTTCAACAAGGGCCTCTGAATTCTCGGGGCATGTGCATCACTTTCATCATAAATTGACAGAAAAAAAGGCTGGTTATATCATAGCAATACATATATTATTATATCATTGAATTCTGAGCAATACATCATTGCGTTCCTCAGTGATAATGTGCCATCTTTTATTTCTATCTGCTTATTGGTACTCGATCATGAACAGTCATTGACCGAAATAAATGGAATTAACTTGACAAAGTGATGGGATGGACGAAAAAGAAAATCAATTTTATATATTGGATCTTGATGGTGGAGGAATATACGTAGATTGCGTGGGAACATATCCAATTCTCTCTTGAATTTCACATGGTAATGTTTTCCCACTCCAAGTTGGTGGATTGGCCGCAGATTTTTCTGCAATCTTTTTTACTTCACGTTCTTTTCGTATAACTTCATACTCTTGTAAATCATCGAGACGTAATTCAATACGTGTTGGACTGCGCCGCATCATTTTTCTGCAAATAAAAATCGTCAATCCAAATTTTATAAAAGTTACTTTTTCTTTCCATGCATAATGCATACATATTTGTTTGAGGAAAAGTTGTGAAATATCTGATGATAATTCCGGACCATCAAATAATACGGTCCTGGAGCTATTGTGGAGGATAAACAGTTATTTACATTGATCAGATATAATAACGAAATGTTTTCATTAGTATTCAATTCAATTACGCTATATTAACTTATTAATAATTTCACCACAAATATTCGAACCAGCAGGATTAATGAAAATAGAAGCCGCTATCACAGTTTACGGCACTGTAGTCATGTATATATATATATAGCAGAGCGTCAGTGAAATTCCGTGAGATCGTCACGTTGATGTTTAGTCGCTTCAACGAACTTTTTCTCAGAAATTGAGTATAATATTGATCATTGCTGCAACGACTAGAAATATTGTCGAGGGTTCGTAATAGAAACACAAAAGTATATGAAAAATGCTTTACCTGGAGGATTATGTTGAAAGTAGGTAGTAACAATTTTAATAAAATATTCACAATTTCCTACGTGTGGGATTGTGAGGAGAATTTTATTAAATGGTAAAAAATATTTTCAATGAAATGGAATAGTTGTATCAATATATTGACACTCGATTTATCGAAAGTGAAGACAAAAGATGACACGCGAAGAATGTGACCGAAATGAAACATTCACTTAGAATTCGGATCACTAGACAGTGCAGTATAATACGAATTTGAGGTTAGGGTAATGTTTTTACAATGAGCAGTAATTATTGTTTCTTTTTTTCAAATGTCATTACATGCGAACTCATAATGAATTTTCAAAACCAAGCTCATTTGTTTTATTATCATTCAATATAACATTATAATGGACCTTACCATTAAATTAGTTATCGCTTTGCACACGTTTGTGCTTTTGCATGTTTGAACCACTGTCATAATCGAGTCTTCATAGACTTCTAGTTCATTTCGAATCAATTGAAAGTATTTTCACTGAGAAGCGATCTAAAATGTCAAGTAAAATGATTAAAGTTTCAACTGCGATAAAGTACTTTCATGACAATTGTTAATGCATTAGTTAGGGATTGGAAATTCGATATATACTTGAGATCAATTGTGTGTATATGCGTGTATGTGTGTTTTATCATTAATGCAACCTTCATTTTCAATTTAACAAAACTGAAATGTGACTCGAAATGGATAGGTAGTCTTTGAGATCGATGCAGATTTTATTGTGGTACAGATTGATATCAGTTATGAATAAAAGTTATTACCATAACTAAGTGATAATCGGGATCACGTCGCATCGGTTTGAAGTAAGATTAATATTGAGCCACATTTGTGGTTGAATTGGTGTGACGTACGATTTTCGTTCGTGTGGTAGTCTACTTTTCAGGTGTACAGACCGTTACATGCCACGCGACTTTCAGTTGCTCTTCTTTCTTTAAATGTTCTGAAATGGGAAAATCAAGTCTAATCAATGTATATATCTATATTATTTGTTTCAGTGATCGAACATTTACCCCAAGAATTGAGGGACCGTTTCACCGAAATGCGTGAAATGGATTTAGGTGTTCAAAGTAAGCGATATCGATCTTATAACTGGATTATTATCATAATATGACGGGACATTATTCTCACATAGCATCAATGAAATGTAATGCCTTTATAGATTCTATGGACAGTTTGGAAAAAAAAGTGAAAACATTTTTTTCAAATGCAAAGAAAATGAAATGTAATGAGAAAGAAATGGAATATGAAAATATAAGAAAGGAATACTATAAAACATTGGAAGATGCTGATGAAAAAGTGCATCTTGCTAACCAAATGTATGATTTGGTTGATCGTTATTTAAGGAGATTAGACCAGGAATTACATAAATTCAAAATGGAACTTGAGGCTGATAATAAAGGTATCACGGAAATTTTGGAGAAGAGATCATTGGAACTGGATCAGCCAGCGACAAATAGCAGTCAGAAAGAAAATCGCTACAGTTTTACATCGAGCAGATCATCTCGTGAACATCATAGTAGTCACGGTAAGTTAAATGTTTGGAAGTAATATTCAATGATTCCACAGAATATGTTCATGCAATTACTAATTGCTTTTCAGCACGCTCAGAAAAACGGCGCGATTCGACTGCTTCAACTGCATCCGTTGAAAAACGATTGGCTATCGAAAAAGTGACTGTCAATGTGCCAGAATCCAGACCAGCTTCAGCAAATTCCGGAACATTGATTACTGCAACGAATCTGTCATTAGCTCCTACATCAAGCATAAATTCTGTCGGTGCTGTTAGTTATAATCTCGGTCATATTGGCGCAGGCGGGAATGCCATAGCTGTTGCAGCTTCGCAAGCAATTGCAGCAACTCAGCAAATGCAACAAGGAAGACGCACCGCCAGCCTTAAAGCCAGCTACGAAGCAATTAACACTGGCGGCGGGGTTCATGCAGCTGAATTCAGTAGAGAATTAGCGGGCGCGGCGCAAACTGCGATTGCGGCTATCCAAGAAACTACCAAGAAGCATAAAAAGTATGCTATCTGTATATTGTCACTGATTGGGAGAAGACTAACGAAATTGACTATACATCATCATTCACTTTATTCCTTCTAGGAAAGTTACGACTTCGGCATCAAATGCGAATGTCGTTCCGCCAATTGTTCAACCACCCAGTTCACCACCACTCACATCTACGAATGCAACTTCGGTAGTTACTGATCCTGACAATCCTGATTGGACTTACGACCCTAATGAACCGAGATATTGTATATGCAATCAAGTTTCATATGGTGACATGGTGGCTTGCGATAACTCCGATGTAAGTATTATTGTAATAGATTCACAGTGAGGTAATGTCAAAAAACTTATATTGATTTAATTCATCTTTTTTCTCCTCTTTCCAGTGTCCATTCGAGTGGTTTCATTATCCATGTGTGGGTATTACTGCACCACCAAAAGGAAAGTGGTATTGCCCACAATGTACATCATCTATGAAACGACGCGGGGGACGCAAAAATTGAATTAAAAGTACATAACTGTATAAATTGTAATATTTCATTATTTGCGATACCGTAAATATTATATGCATATATTTGTAAGAGAATACCCCTTTTTAGTTGTATTTTATGAGTAGGAATGGGTGAAAATCGACTTAAATTATTATCGGGTAAGTCGGCAATTTATTAATGTCACTTATACAAAATATTATTTTTTCTGCACAGTTCTATGCGTATGTTGTTTATTCTCAACTGAGTATCGGTTGGTATTGATCGAGATTGCACATTTCTGACACACACATTACAGCTAAAATCTCTCAGTCAACATTATAAATAAAGAGAGTAAAGAAAAAAGATACAAAAGTACAATCGATTCGCAAGATGGTTCTCGATTTCTCATTCATTTTCGTTCTTTCTGTTTCTATCAACATTATATCTATATATATATTTGAAAGCCATATGGAATATATTAAATGCACACACACTTTTAATGATGAACAAACAATATCGTAGAAAAAAAGTAGAAAACACTGATACGTGTAACTCGTAAATAATGATAGAAAGGAAAATATAAAATATAATAAATTACGTTAATATTACTTAGAATGAATTCATGATGGAATAGGCACATTAGTGAATAATCTAACATTGGAAAATGAATGTCAAACAATTCCGAATATTTGGATGAGGAATCAAAAATTAAAAAAAAAATGTTCTACTCGAACTTTGATCGTTGATTGACATGTAAATGAAACATACAATAGTTGCAAACGATAATCCTGATATTCTCGTCATCATGGCCGACAAAAATATGTTCCACTCATTTTTTCATATAATAATTGATAGCGAGCTATATTGGGATAGATATATTATGACACTCGAAATATAATATTTTTTATGAAACATGTCCAATCATGAAACTATGCGTTAACATCTTCATTTTATAATCAAGTATTTTGTTCTGATAATACTTGATATTTCCCCTAATCTTCAGACAAACACTTTTGCTGGGATGATGAATTAGTTGCACTGTATTGGACGGAACTTACCAAAATTATGAATCCCAGTGTGGATTGAATCTGCAGACATACTGTGGACGGTTGAGGTAGAAGTAGAACTAATTGAGTGGCAGGATGGGTGTTCTCTATCAGTGTCATGTGTTGACATTTTTGTCCTCTCCTGCTCATCATGTGAAGGGTGCCCACTGGATTTATTCGGGGACAGCTGATGCAATCCGGACTGTGGCGATGAGTACATATTGGTTGGCGGTGGTGGGGGAGGTTCGCGCATTGCTGCTGGAAAGTATTAGAATAAATATAAGTCACAAGATTCAAATTTGGAGATTTTCTTCTTAATCAATAAAAATTATATTTTCTGTGATATAATATACACACCTCTGCTGTTCGAGCTCCTAATATTCGTAATTTCATCTGTGATTTTGATTAATTTATCGTGATATACTATTTCAACAGCAGCGCCGTTAAGTTCCAATGGATGGATAATTTCTGGTTTGTTTTTGAATTGCGATACAGGCGATATATTCTTGATACTCTCAGCAAATGTGTCTTCAGTCGTTATATTCAAATCTTTTTTTGAACTCCCAATTCGCAACAATCGCTTCAGTGAGAATCTTGTTTTGTTTTTTTTTTTTGGATCGTCATCAACAACATTTGTATTAGATAATACCGCTGAGTACGATGATGAACTGTGTCTTGATAAAGATCGAGTAGCACATCGTTTAGACATGGTCTCAGGTAGCTCATTATAATTACGGGTAAATGAATTTTCGTCCATGTTACGGAATTTCGGGCTGCATGATGTCGCTCTTTCTCTCTTTTCTTTTTCTCTTACTACTGGACAATCTGATTTTAGGCTTGATGCAGGTTTTCGAGTAAAAATTGAATTCGATAAATCGTCGGACGATTTTTCAAGTAATTTCGGTTCCATTTCTTCTTGAATTTCAAAATTAGACATATCATTTTTCAGAGTTATCGAAAAACATGACGAGTCTACTAACTCATACGTTTCATCTGATTTCGTTAACGGATTTTCAAAGTCATCAATATTTTTTCCACCATGAAGAAACGAATTCCTCGGCTTCGGCGGAACAATTGACGACTCAGCCGATGCATTCATTATTGTAGAATCAATTGATGACAAACTGGACGATGTATCCACACACATTTTTTCGTCATTCAATTTGATATCATTGATTCCATAACTTCTCTGAATCTCGGACTGTGATGATTCATAATTTTTGGAGTTGTCTACCGATCTTATCGGATGAGCAAGCTCGTTATTCATTTCACTATGTTCTACATTCGGAGAAACACTTGGCACTGATGCACTCATGGGCGACTCAACCGCCAATACATTTTCCACATTCATCTCATCATTTTGCAATTTCAACAGACTCAAATCATCATTGATATGTTCGTTATAATTCAAATTCATTGAAACTGTTAACGGATTTACTTTTTGGTACTTGTCTTCGGGAGTTTTATTTAACTCCGGTGGTTGATGATGTGGGACAGGTGATATGTGCTTAGGTTCAATATTCGATATCTCATTGGCAGGCATGGAGATTATCCGTTTTTTCCCATCATTAATTGGTGGTCGATCAGCAGATCGCCCAGCCGATATGACATCAAAATTAGTATTAGCACCGAATGGCGTCACAGAAATGAATAACGTTTTTTTCTTACCCTCTGAATCTTTCTGAATATTTCCAAGGATGAGATTATCGAAACATTTCGGGATAATTTTCTCGATATCACTTGAAGAATGTGATGAAGTCGGGGACTCAGTTAAGTTTGCTGTAATCCGATTAAAATTCGTATTACTTCGAGTGAGATTACTAAGTACACGATCTTCTTCATCGCTACCCGAAATATTGCGTTCGGATGATTTTGTTTCTTCTGCGGTCTCTATATCCTCATCATCGTTATTCATGTTACAATTATGATGATAATCGTCATTACTGTCTGTTGTAACGCCATTCTCATTGTGATCATTTGAATCATATTCAAAGGATTCATAAATGTCATCATCACCACCATAACCAATTATTTCAGTAAGTGATGATCGAAACACAACATTTTTCCGTTGCTTTCGACTTTTTTCACGCGGTCTAAGGATACTCTGGAATTCAAATTGTTATGATTAATGCATTGCAATTCAATGACTCACTGGTTCTTAACAATTATAAAAATTATTAGAGCAATATATTCATACTGACCCTGACATTCGCGGTAATTGTAGGAACAAATATGTTTAGTTGTCTCAATTTTTTGCGATGGTCCTCACGTAATTCAAAACAATTTGCACAAAGATCTTGCTTCCAAGCATGTTGCACAAAATATTTACAATCCTTCGACATCGCCAAGGTAGTTATAATTATGACAATTGTTACGATAATTTCCTCGTATCAGAGGATCATGGTGGCCTGTCGACGAACAGAATTGAATATTTTCTTCAATAATCTAATGCAAAAAATAGGTTTGAAAAGAATAAAAAACAGTGTGTGATCAAATTAAATATTCCGTTCCAACTTCACGGAATGAAATTAGATTCCGGTTCCTATCTAAGTACACTTTCATACATATTTCTATGCTGCTATGAGTTCATTTTTTTCTTCGCTTCCGAGCAATCTGAAGAGCAGTAGGTGTTCATGGAAAGAAGCGCAGTTTCAGTCATATATATATATATATATATATATATAAATATATACTGTACTTTCAACTTTCTCTTGTTAAAATCTTGCGGAAATAAAAGTGCACAAGTCTACGTTGATAGATCCAATGTAAGGTGATAAGTGCAGTATACATTTTATCCAATGAAATTCAGGATGTGACATATTATTATACCTGTATGACTTCGCGGTCACTACATATGCACCGTTTACTCTCAACCATCTCAGACGGTACAAATAATGACATACATATGATATTGTCGGAATTCCGCATTGGTTTAACTAAGGACAAACTCGTCGCTGTATCCCCGTCTTTCTTTCTTTCTTTCTTTCTCGCTCCCTCACCCCCACACTCATGCTCTTTCTCTTTTTCTTCCTCCTGTCTTTTATCAGTTTGCCATCCGGGTCATTGAACGAATCTCATGTACCCATGCTAAGACACACGAGACCACAATAGAAATTCAACACAACACGAAGCATATTTAGATACGCCATTTGTATAAAAATTATATTGGATATTGAAATAACCTACCACTATTTATACGTAAAGAATTGAATACACTTTATTCTGTTTGCACTCTGTCACGTATTGTTACATTAACTCTTTTCAATACCATTTACAAAATATATCGTTGAATCATAAGGAAACGCTACTAAATACTTACCTATAGTAGTTAGATTCTGCACCAACAACTATTATGTATAGAAATTTCAATACATCATTTAGCAAAGGATCATATTAAATAATCGTAAATAAAGTGGATGTTAATGTTTATATACTGTATACAATGGAGAAAAGTATTATAACTACGCGATATAATTCATTCGAGGTTTGCAGTGAACTGCCCAGGACTACTCGACTTGGCCTAACTCAGCCTGACTCAGCGTCGTGAGAAGTCGTGTGAGTATCGGTGAGCATTGAGTATTGTGTAGTATTAGGCCTTCACCGCCATTCACCACCATTCACCGCTCATATTTATTTACCATGGAAGCCTTTGCGAGTGCATTCCTTTCCATCGCTCTATCGTGTCCAATCGCATCGTCGTTTGTCACGCGCCACCACATACCAACCACTTTTACAATATATACACACATACGTATATTTTAACACATCTAAGAAATGATACAATGTCATGATAATTACTTATGAAAAGTACCAGAAATTTATCCAGACGGGGAATAGTTACGTTCAACTCACTACATCTATCAAATGCAACTATTATATGTAAACCAATGTCAGTGAGATATCATGCCAGACAGCCTCCCGCACTTCATTTCTCATATTCTATATATGAACATAATCATTATATTAGTCTCCTGTGTCTGCATTCTCTTACCAAAGTATTCTTCCATTATTATCACTTGTCTCTGTTGCCTCTAACTCCCACAACTTCCACAATTTCCACATGATATATAGCAGATGTGTATATACAAACATTTATTTATATATTCATGTACATCGCATCGCATATATTGTTATCCAACATGTGAATTTTTTTTTGTCTCATTTCTCCTCAGTTAACCTTGTCTATTTACTATTTAGTATTGTTATCAATATTGATTCATTGATGGATATTGTAATGTATGTAGCATGTGTGCAATTTGAATGCTAAGATCAAACGATTTCTATAATTATTCAACTGAATAAGATGTTAGTTATTAAAAATGATGATGGTTTGCTATATTTATCCTCTTCACATCATATCATGGCAATGGCATCTTTAATTTATCAAGTGCTGCCCTCCGTATGCTCTCATGGTATCTCTTGGGAACTCTGAACTAAGGAGTGTATATTATTAAGTTCTGTATTCGCATTTATTGATACATCGTTGGTGGATTTAATGAGACCGTGATGTTTGCGTATGTTTTCAAATGTTTTTAGATGTTTGCAGATTCTGTCATTCACAAATAAATTGATGAGACATTTATAATCGGAAAAGGATAACAACACATAATTCAATTCAGAATCACTCTAATGTTATTTTCACGTTTCATTTAAAATTCCTACAATCATTATATTCCAACTACCGCAACAAAAAAAACAAATCTATCAATAAGGCAAATGTCTGTGTATGAAATGATCATTAAATTCATAAAATTGCTTTGATAAAGAAGATATCGTAAATAGCGACTATTTATCATGCAATTGAGAATTGACTCGGAGCATGAAGGAAGTGTCGGAATTATGATACTTAAGACTTTGATTACCAGTGAAAAGTCAACATTAATGGCATGCTGCATTGAAGATTACCATGCATCATATTTATCATGTATATTAATCTTGGTTGGGGTAGTGGAGATATATTCATAATTCACTTGAGGGAAGGATGATGAATGAGCACACATTGCACATACATTTTGGACGCTGATATGCGTCATTAACTCTATTCAACGAGCAGATTGTCACGGCAATTCGTTATAACATTGAAAATCCCACATTTAGCTGATTATATTCAGACTTTGTGCGATAGCGCGGAATAAAAAAGGAAGACAGAGTGTGGAAGGGATAAAAGCGGAGGGCAATAGCGACTGCGTAGGGATGGAAATACAGGTAGGAGAGAGGGTGCAAAAAGGAGCCTGGGTTCGACCCAATGTGATCGTGAGGAATATCATATAGTAGTAGCCTGCGTCTGTGGTGCTGCGCATGTGACGGAGATCAGTTGAAAAGAGGAGGAAATTGATTGTGAGTTATGGTGAAATTCATAAAATTCAAATTATCTTATGATATGATAATATTTCACAGTATACAATATGTTCATCCGGAATTATATGTGGTTTATGTCGATAAGTCTATGTTTAATTAATTCATCATTTTAATTTGACATTTTGTATAGTTCACATTCTTTCTAATATGCAACTCCATACATCACTTAATTGAAACAAAAAGGAAAAGAAACAAACATACACACTCAAACAAAATGAATATACGGACTGAGTCGATGAGTATTACCGTTAGTTTGAAGATTGTCTGTGTCGGCATAGATTTATCTACTGACGGGTTTCAGCAAAGTGTTCACCACAGATATAAATTATTATTTTGACCTGTTATGACGACCACCGCCAATATTTCAACCACGACGGGCTGTTCTCGTGGGTGTAACTTGTTATTCGTAGTACTATAGATTTCGATGGTGCGTGCAAACTTCGAAAATTCAATTATAATATCTGAAGGTAAGTCGATAATGTTCCGTAGTTTATACATGTATAATAGATTGCTCCTGTATAGGAAAACACAATTGGCCGATGTGTGAGAAATGGGAGGCGTGAAAAATGTAAAAGAGATATTATTATTATGCGGGTTACTTAAGACCGTTGATTATCGACTTTGGATTTATTTTCCATGTCGAAAATTAATGCTTTTATAATGATTCGATGTCCTGCGAGTCTCCGGAAGTGAGTAATGTATTTCATTGATTGATGATCATCAACGTTATATAATCAAGTGAAACTTATCCGGAATGAATTTATCAAGCATTACGGCAACCATATTTGTTGTCCAGTTCTTTTTTACTATGGAGACATCAAAAATAATATTGAATGTATGAATGAAGGGAAACTCCTGCATCATCAGCAATATTATTTAAAAATTATATATCAAAGCGGGAGAAATCAACTGTAAACAGACTGCCAATGGGCCGCCAGAATTTACGAAAAACGGTGCTATCCGAAATCCATAGCTATACGTCACCCAGTTATTCGACTTTCATTCGACTAAACCTAAACTTGAAATTCATGCGACAACTTTGATATGGTCTTGAACTATTGTTATTTACAATCTGGAGATGTCAAATTTCTCTAATTGAAACGACTTGAAGCCAAAATAAATAATATTCGTTGATTCTAAAGAGTGATTTTTCATTTTGTGCTCATGTAGGTTTTGTTGAACTGAGTAGATTCAAAATAAATATTTATAATTCGAATTCCAAGCTCACATTAGAGTAAATAGTGCACAACTCTTTTTTTTATGATTGATTTTGCGTTTTCGGCAACACCACAGTATAAACAGAATCGTTCATACCGTTAGTAAAATTTTAATTAAAGTCTGGTTTATAATTAATATAACTTCTAGATGTAACAATAATAGATTCTATTTTGGTTTGTATTTTTTTTGTTTTCTATTTCTCCAAATTATATGAGAGCCCCTTATCACTCCGTATATCGATCACTGCAATATGCATAATTTTGGCTGGTCGGTTCCAGCGCAATACCAGCTTAAGTGAGCCAAAGAAATTAAAGGATGAAGTAATGCAAAATTATTATTTTGGGAGATGGGAAAGAGTGAACAAAAATGAAAACATTTTACCAGGGACACTTGAATTATACAAAAATTGAGCACTAGGCACTCCAATCAAGAGGTATAAGTGAAACAGTACGAGGGCTGATGGCTATGTGTGTGCAAGCGAAAATTAATTATCATCCACCGTACAATTATTGGAAAATTGATGTCAGAAGCGCCGTCACCTGGATATTGTCGTTTATTATCCGTTACAATATTCTCTCTTCCTCGCCCGTTCCGTCATCTCTGTATCTTCATATTCCATGTCATCACTGAAGAGTTATGAAATCTTTTCCAAAAAGTCACTTATTGCATATGTGTATGCTTTTCATTGTGGTTTCGAAAAATTGAAGACCACTTTGTATATATTTCACTCAGAACTTTCATATTGTACTTCAAATATTTATTCTGGAATGGTGAGGGTGAACATAAAGCCGTCATATATTTATTTGATCCGACAACATACTTGGGGTAATGAATTTTCTTGAATAACAAATTTTCTTGAAACAAGCAAGTGGATTATTACCAATAAGGTTAGCGCGCACTCTCATTTCCCTACATGCAGGAGTCTTTCCTTTATTACGAACTCCTGGAATTAAATGCTTGAGTTAATAGAAAGTATTTGCTTCATCTTGAACCACTAGAAACGTGAGGGAAAAATCTAACTGAAAAGAAATATGCTCCATTGGAAAATAAACTAGCTCGAAAAATCCTTGAGAACGACGCACCCCATACATTATTTCTCGCTTCTTGCTAAATCAATTGACAAGCTGTACTATTGAACTTTTTTTTTTTATTAAATAAGTTTTAATGATGATGAGATAAGAAGAATAATTTGATGTGAATCTGTTGGAGGGAGGAGTGCGGAGCTCTGACTATTTTCCTATTCACTCAATTAACAGGTTCTTTTCTCGTGACGAATGAGTGGTACGAAGTAGTGACTTGTGATGGAAAGTTTAATATATTTCTGAGGAAATCAATACAACATGACCGTGTTAAATCTATCGTGGCGTCAGAAGGTTGAGGTATTTAGCTCATACTGGGGATTATATATTGATTCGATAAACATCGCGTATGCACTCGGCTTGAATAACAATCTCTTTGGGATTGTATTTCTATACTGATGTTATGTATATATAAATGGGGGTTGATATCCACGTCCTCGATTTATTTCAGTCATACCAATATTCTGTTTCATTGATACAGAATATCAGAAATCCTTATGAGTGCGCTTTCCGTATTATCTATAATACAGAATAACAATAATTGGATTCATTCATGCAGGCGTGAAAAATATTTTTAATTCCTAATATATTTGCGTATATGGTTCAATAATCTATATGCATATGTCTTTATATAATCCAAATATACGTGTTAAAGTAATAACAATAGGGCGAAATATAATATCAACTCGTAATGAATATTTTTTTTTAGCTGTTAATCACCATCGAGTGTTGAGCGCGCATGTACTTATTGTATATACGCGATGAAGCATCAAGTGTAGTCGACCATTATTTTGGCCTTTCAATCGAGAACAATCTAATCTCACTATGCATGTATATTGTATATATATATATATATATATATATATATATATATATACTGGTGACTTCATATGTCGAAGAATTATTTTTTTGTATTGTGGGCGAATTGCTGGATATCCATCGATGAATGGATGCAAATATCGCACGTCGACTAGTACGAATCCTTTTTCAACTATCTTATTCATTTTACATATGAAGTTGTAAAACAGAATAGTGGATGAAGTTTTGATTCGCCATATATTTTATTAATTAATATATTTCCCCTGTTTTTATTACATATAGCTATATTGATGACATTCGCAATTGTGATTTAATTTTCTTTCACTCATCATTAATGTAATGTGGTATTGTCCAACACGTTTATGTCAATTGCGATCGACTTGTATATGTATGTATACATATACGCGTCATGATACATTTATTATTAACGTGCACCAGTTGGCAATAGCACAAAGGGGCATATATATAACTGGGTGTCAGTAGAAAAATCCTCGGTGATATCGGCATACGATACAAGATCGTAAAAATGATGATTTGGAAATTGGATCGATTGTCCAAATGGCTTGGACGCACGTTTTCTTATCACGTTCAATGAAACGACGGAAGTAACGAGATTCGGTATACTGCTACGCACCGATTGGTACCTTCATAAAGCCTTGGCTTAGTGCACTAGGTGACACTTCAATTTGTGAACTCGTATTGCCTTAACGATGCAGTCGTTGATTTTCCTCTTCTTATTTGTGGGTACTCAATCATTGGTCAGTATTAACAATACTCAACTTTTTCTTGTAGCTATCTCATAATATTTGTGTTAATTATATTCTATTCCTTTCTTCTTTCCATTTTCATTTTCACAAATAATAAAAATAGCGATTATATGATGTATGTGCGATGATGTACATTATTCATGAATTATTATGGACAGGGTACAACCGCCACCTCTAATCACTGTCGTGAAGATGACCATTACCAAAATCAGGGGCAAACGGATCGACGAACATACTTGGATGGCGATGAAATTCGATCAAGATTAATTCCAGCGAGTATACCGGCTATTCCGGGTAATAATAAAAATTCAAATGTCAATTACAATGCTGGATCGTATCAACAATCACCACCAGAAGGACAATCACAGTCGCAATCGCAAGCACAACCGCATCAACAACCGCCATTACGCTCACAATCACCACCACCACCAGCGAATTATGGTACATACACGGAATGGTGGGAAGTGGTTACTGAACGTGCACCTCATAGTGGAAGACATGCATTTCCAAGAATGGATTCTGCATCTCGTGTAAATTCTTATGATACAATCAAATCACGTTATGACGTTGGAGAAGCATCAAGGCGTGAATTGGCAGCTCATCCTGAGCCACAACCTGAAGATAGTCATAGCCGTAAATCATCTCCATCGCAAGGAACATCTCGACGTTCCAAATCACATTCAGTACCGGACAAACCATCGAAAAATCTACGGTCCCACAACCCCTCAAAAAGTCGAGGGAATGAAGATAGTTCAGATATTCCAAAGTCATCGAGTAGAAAATCAAATGAGAACCATAACACAAATGTGAATCAAAATTCAGCTCGTAGGAATTCAAATACTGCTGAACTCAGTTCACGCAGTGACTATGGACGTAGAGCTAATTCAAATACAAATAAAAATGTCAACGTAAATGACCGTTCAGGTGTCGGTGCAGATGATAACTTGTATGATTTATATCAAGCCCTTGGTAGAGGTGAGTTTGAAAACGATAGGCATTACCTACGCATTTGGTGTCATGAATATTGAAAAAAATGGCCCACCTGATATTTTATGATTTTGATGATATTAATAAAGATATATTTTCAGGATCAATGGATTCTGACATGGGGCCGAAGGCATTAGGCCATTCACGCCCTATTTCTGAACGTGCTCACTCCAATGTAAACCACAATTCAAACGTCAATGCCAATCTTCATGGTGACAGTCCACTAGGTCCCGGTATAAACCCTGAAGATCTTCGGAGAAATTTAATCAACAAAAAAAGATACTTACCACGAACTCATCACCCCAATGATAATCACAACGTTAATATTAACATAAATGGTGAAGAACCTATGGATGATCAAGTAGATGATTTGATAGGTGATCAGGCGGACGCAGCTGAAACTGAAAGTCCCCCTACCGTAGGGAAATGAATATAGTACCCACTGGTAATTTAGTGTTGCGATCTGCATTCTCATGACGAATCAGATGTCCTCGTTCGTAAAAAAAAAAAAAAAAAAAAATTACACCGAATCTTAAATGATCTCAATGAAACTTGTTGCAGTGCAGATTTAACACAATATAGTATGAATTCAGAATATATCAATGTTTATTTTGAATTTCACGTGGGATTTGCAATAAATGCATTATGGAATGTTCCGAATCCATTATTCAAAACTTCCTGAATCTTCAAATTTCATCTCATGTTATATCGGTGAAGAGAATTCACAATAACGAGAAATGGTGTGAAAGTAAACAAAAATTCTTGATGTTCCAATGGAACGGTGCATCTATCACCTGGGCTTCGTATAATTGTGATCCCTGATTTGTAGTGTACGTTACAATTATCCCTTTAGTTGACTCATTATTCATTTCTTCCCGATCATTTCTTTCCTATCTTGTTCATCTAATTTTTTTGGACTATTCAAAATTTGGAATTGAATCATTTAACCATTAGTCTATATCATGTACATTATTCTATGTTTTATTCCTGAATCATTGTAGAACCCGTCAGAGATTCCTTCCTTTTTTTTTCTCTCATATATATACGAATGTATATTATTTTACATTCGTCCCAACCCCATCAACCCTTTAGGCACTAACGAGTGGTGGCCTCCCATTTCATTATTAATATTGATATTTGTATTAGCATTCTCATTTTCATTCAATTGTTGTGATTGTGCAATCATCGATATAGGTTGCGGTGCACTCATTGGTGGAGCAAAATTGAATCCCTGACCATATCCTATAGCAGATGCTGCGCCCATTGCTGAAGCAGAACCACCACCACCACTTCCTATACCACCACCACCACCACTACCACCAACAGCGTTGCCAATTCCCATAGCACCACCACCAACACTCGCTGAACCGAATCCCATAGCCATTGCTCCATTATTGTATCCCATTCCCGGTGGTGATACACCCATGGGATACATCGGATGAAGCCCTGGAACCATATGTTGTCCTGCTAGTGGTGGCGGCGGTGGGAAGTATGGTGCACCAACATTCATTGGATAACCGTGAGGTGGCTCCATACCCGCATTATAAATCATAGGTGGATGAGGTGGTCCATAGATAGGTGGTGGTGGATATCCAGGTAAGACTGGATTGCCCGGCGGCAAAGGTAAATATGGACCGGGTGGTCCGCCACAACAGCTGCCCGCACCGCCTATTCCAGATGCCATGCCGTTACCCGCTATCGCTGAACCCATACCGTAAGCCATAGATCCAGGCCCATATCCATAGCTGCTACCCATACCCATCGCTGTTGCATCGGAGCCATAGCCACCGGCATTAGCTAGCGCTGTTCCCATTGCACTGCTGCCTAATAACTGGCCAGAGCATTGTGTGGCGAGCTGATAGTGGTGATAAACATTTTATTTCATCTTTAGTTGAATAATAATGTCTACAGTTATTGAACAAGCCATAGAAATGCACATTTATTTCTTTACCTGACTAAGAGCTGTACAAATGAGACAGACAGTCGTGAATCTCTGCATTTTGGACTTGATCTCGGTGGAATAATTGTTTCACTTGAACGGGAGTACCAGCAATTTGTCTGAGGGACTAGGTTTTTATACTCTCGACAATTTTACTGTAACTGCTAGTGCTTGGGAGTCATGCAAAAAGTTTTAAATTAATTTATCCAAGTTCGACGGATAATAAATTATAAATGTTTCTTTATATTTTCCATACTGCAGTATTGAAAAACAATTTGCTGAGTAGATTGAAAAAATTATTGAATGAGTATTTGAACTAAAACGAATCAAACTTTACGATCATAGAATGACTTCAACAGAGAAGAGAATGTTTGGGTTAGTTGGAGAGGAGGTTTGTTCAGAATGTTGCGCGAATCTTCTTTTTTGCGGTAATTGATGTGAAATTTCCGCGCACACTAATCCATTACTTAATATGCACTAATATTGGCGCATAACAGTATGATGAAATAAAAATTCAATCGAGTTCGTTGGATTGACTTTCATGCTGGCAAACATTGTAGACATAACATAGGATGAACCCGAATCGGAAGACACAATTTCAAACTAGGTCAACTATATTCTAGTCAATAAGAATGGTTCGCAGTACCTAATAACATTTGTATTTAGACCGCCTTTTATTTAGGTAACATTCTGATACCTGTGGAAAACACCCAACATGAGCTATCGTCTTTCGGAAGAATGTGGATAGTTATGTTAGATAAAAATTTTGCCAGGTATTACGAGATTTTTCTATGGTGGCGGAGAGCAGAGAAATATGTGTACCTGCACTAGCAAAAATATCGTGATCGTATCTCTAAGCTTCAATTTTTTCATTTGAAATAAGAAAAAAACTGTCGTTCAGGGCCACTAATAGTAGATGAGCAAAGTGCCTATTCATGTACACCGTGAGCACAAGTTTCCCATAAACATTGGTATAGTAGTGAATAACGAGCCCTTCCCTCCCCCCGAATGGCTGGATAAATGACAATATAAAAGATAAGTTCCAGATAAATGGTGATCTTCAAAGACTATGATTATGACGAGGTTAATTAATTGCTGATATCATGATGAGCCATACGATTTGTTTCCGTTACTTTTGAAAATACATGGAAATTGGTGGGGTGAACTATGTCCAATATACGATCGTTATACCAACCAAACATAATATCAGGAATTGTTAAGTGAAGCGATTCAAAACATGATAGACTTTCATTTTGTATATATATATTATTTGATAGCGAAAAAAGATTTTTTGGCGATGTAGATTTCGATCATTCCACATGAGCTCAACACAAATATACGGATATATATTTCATATGGAATTTCCATTTCCAAATCCTAGCAACCTGTGCTTCGCAATTGTTTGAATTTGTTCCTGAAACTATGAATCATTCACAGGAATACAACAGTGTATACTTCGCAATCGATGAAACCCATCACAACAATTTATGACAGAGATATTTATAAATTCTTTCGGGCACTTCAACAAGATTCAAATTCTCGGTTTGCTCAATTTCAGATAAATTTATTTCCCATTGAGATTTGCAATATGATTTCTCCGCATATAACTCAGAGGCGTCTATATATTGGAGCGCGTAACGAATATAGAAATTTTTATGAAAATAAATGAATAATGCTGCATATTATCTTTGATTGTTCGATTTTATTATCGTTTGGATATTAAATAGTATATATATATATATGTGTGTGCGTGTGTGTGTGCGTGTGTATTACATGATATTTCTCAGTTTCTATTTATACCAGCGTCCAGATCCTGCATTAACATTTGTATTTGCATTGGAATTGGCATTGTCACTGGAAGCATGTGGTGGTGCAAATTGGTGAGGATAAACTGGATATGATGCTGGTGCTTGTGGCATCATATATTGTCCATATGGATTCATCGGAGCGTAGCCATATTGAGCCTACCGAATAATTTTCAATAAATTTCCAAGAAATAAAACTCAATTAATTAAAAAAAAAAAATCATTTGTTCTACCTGTACAGTCATAAACATGACCAAAAGGGTGAAAATTGCAGCTGTAATTTTGTTCATTTTACTGTTTGTGTTCTGGCTTTAGAATTAAATTTGTGATTGCCACCTGCAGTGAACAGACTGACTACTAACGACGACGATTGCCGAGCTTTAAATACTCTCACTCGAGTTGATTTCATCCATTGTTCTGCACGGTTTGATTTACTCAGTGGATCACTGTGTGGAAATATAGCCACCGTCGGAGATTGTTCTCATAAATCTTCAGTGTTATTGGCCATGACCAAGAGATTTGTCGTATCGCAATATATTGTATATGTATGCGTCTCCATTTTTTATTTCAGATCTTGCATGGTTCTGATTAATAAATTTCCAATCAGCATATTTTTTTATTTACGAATGTTTTATTTATATCCACAAAATGTTTCGGAAAGAGGGAGTTTTCTTTTCTTTATTTTTCTACACACAATAACTAAACTCGTAAAAAACTTATAGAATCAGTATACTCTCAGCTAATACAAGATCGAAGAGAGTGTCCAACTTTTGACAAGTTTTATAATTTAGAGCCAAACGATTGAAGAAAATGCCGTGGTGCGGATGCAAGCAATTAAGATAAGTTAAATTCGATAGTGTTTATGTGTTCGATTAAAAACTTTTCCAATTTTATAATCACGAAAAAGAAGTATTTCATATTCACAACTGAGCTTATAATATTGCTGGATAGTTAAATTAATCTGAATTGTACTGTCCGTATTCTTATGTCAGGGTGATTTAATCACAAACTTCATGCAATGAATAATATTTTATTTACGACCTTATAGGTTTACATCTTCAATACTAAACTCGTTTTGAACATGGTCTTTATAAAAAGCGCCCTCATATAGATGACTTTAGTTCCTTCTCATCTTCGCGCCTACGCGGTTATGCGAGTGCGATCAAGAATGATTGTTGGTAAAATCATCGTTTTTTTTGCTTCTATCGTTTGTGGATATGCACAGGTAAACTTAATTGAGCATCAACCATTATCTGTTATATTTATTTGGTTGAAAAAATGATCGTAATTTTTATACATCATATTGACAGGCAATAGCAACCTGCGGTACTACTTTATTATTCTTGCAATAATTTGTTCCAGTTTTTCCCCGGTGGTGCAATGCCATATGGAGGCGGACAAGCCATGGGACAAAGTCCCAGAGGTATGGCAGATTTTTATCCTGCGGGGGGATATCCATATATGATGCCCCAGGTGCCTCGATACATGCCCAGTTTCTACCCTGTTCCGAGTAATCTTCCTAGTGCAGTGGGATATGGTGCAGCAAGCGTTGGTGCTGAGCCGTCGGCACCTTTCCCTTCACCACTTATGTCTGCAAGTGAAAATACCAATGAAAATGCGAACACTAATGTTAACATAAACTCTGGGTCTTACAGAAGAAGCCTCCATAGTCCCAGTAAAGAGTAAGCTGTTATGGAGTTTGAAATTCAAAGAGTAAATATAACTGACAACAGAAAATAAAACAAATTTATTGCAATTGAATGATTAATTTTCTCTAGACATGGCACGAATCGAAATGCTAATAAAAACACTAACGTGAATATGGCAAGGTTTGTAAATGCATCATTTGACATATTATGTTGTGCGTTGAAATTATTCGGTCTAAAAATTTGTATATTCGTATTTCAGCTAAAATTACACTGAACAGAATGATTTTTAGGTACGATGAGTGAAATGACTCGGCCCACGAAGTTATTGCAGAATCACTGTATTTCGTATGATCTTATTGAATAGAATAAAGTGATTCAATCCACAAATTTCATATAACCACATGGTAGTTTGCGAAAACTATTTTTCATCATTGAATTTCGGTTGCGCATTATCTCTTCTTGTTTCAATTCTACAGCAAACATTTATATCTACATCACAAAATTAATTTCAATTGTTTGTGATATCATTTTGCGAAAAAACACTCTGGATGAAATCCGTGACACCCTCGTTGCCGCAGCTTATAATATTCCAAATCATTCTCTCAACACTCAATTTGCACAAGTGATGTATCGCTATAGCTCCAGGGTGTCTTATAAAACGTCAAGTTTTTCCCAACCGCTGACAATAGTTCTTGCGTGGTATCAATTTTAATTATTATTATATGACGATCAGTGTTTCGTAATGTTTACCTCATATACCTACCTATACATATATAAAGTGCCATAGAATGAAATATCAAATGATCAAAAGTGATAAATTAATTTTGTTTGTGAATAACAACAAGGTAAATAGGAAATGTAATGAGGGAAAGAAAAGGAATGGAAAAAGAGGTCGTTCAGTCAAAGAAAATACAGGGCGGAGCGAAAGCTAAGAGTATGAATGGTTGCGGGGTCGCTTCATCGATTTACCCGGGATACGGATGTATATACGCTCTATCTATTGACTGTCGCTCTTGAAAATGTACATCAACATCACTGTTATTCATCGACATTCATTCAGTACCGAAAAAGTAACTCATACGATTTGGACATACGGGATTCTATGTGCTTTCATGTTTTTTTTTTTCTGCGACCTACATGATCTCTCAAACGGAAAAGTATAACACAAAATACATATGAATCCGCTTTATAAGGAGCACCGTGCGCGTTAAAATCTATGCCCCTTTCCGCAGCTTTCATGCGCAAGCGCCAAACTCGCCGCTGTAATATATGGCTTGTAGACACGAGTAGGACAAACTTATTGACCCAATCTCAAAAACTATTGCAATGTAAGTAAAAAATGAGAACAAAAAGAAGAAGAATGGAAAAAATAACCGAGTATTCGAATAATTTTGAAAAATATCAATTATAATTGGAATTTATTCCTTCCTTTTTTCTACTCAGCCAGTGACAATCGAATGATG
Organism: Meteorus colon; assembly: GCA_030523085.1. NCBI lineage: Eukaryota > Metazoa > Arthropoda > Insecta > Hymenoptera > Braconidae > Meteorus > Meteorus colon. Next base: position 30,995 of record JAPYZH010000435.1, read on the forward strand.
TTTGATGACGAATCAAGTTGCATCTTTGGCGATACAATTACCTCATACCCATTTCTGGCATAAATTACTTTATTAGCTTCCACTTCTCTCATTGAAATAATCTAGTGGCATTGTCTAGATCATATAACAAATATATTCCTTGTTGTGAAATCTCTCGAGGCGTGAATTTGATGCGCCAGATTCTGCCGCTTCATCTCGTTCAATTTCAAGTATCAATCCAAGATTATCCGATAATATTGTGGGAAAGCCGAGTGGATGACACCATAAGATACACACATCAAATTTCGATATACACGTTCATCTTTGATGACATCCTAGAGCTCATGGCACAACATACTTTTCTCTGCATGAATTTTCTATATATTTTTCTGGATTTTCTATAAACCCCAATGCAACAGTGCTCCACATAGTTTCTTCAATGGACAATATTTTCCACTAATTTTATACAATCATTCTCTCTTTGACATAAGGTAATCTGATTAATTTGATATGCGTTTGTACATATCAAATGAATGTTAATGAAAGAGTAAGAGAGCTTCTCTATCTTCTATTAATAATTGAAATTAATCTTTACTTTCGAAGAATCAATCCCAAAGTTATTCACAACACACCATGAGATATTGCACTCCCAAAATTAAACTACTGTAAAATCGCATTTTTCCTCACAATCCAAGTATAACGATATTTTACCGAAAGTTGAGGCGATTAAGAGATGAAAGTAAACTGTAGAATGGTGTACTAACAATAGCGAATTTCGTCATTCTATTTGGTGAAATATTATGAAGAGTGGACTGATATATAAGACCTAATCCAAGATTGAAGAAGGCGGAAAAAAGGCGATCAAACTCGGTGGCATTATAACCCATAAATTTCCTTGCGAAGCTTGGAATCTTCATCTTTCACATTGTAATACCAACCTGGAAGTCAATGACATCTTTTTTATTTCATTTGTTTCTCTTTCTATTGATGAAACACTGAATATCAGCCTAAATATTCCATACATTAATTCACCAGAAAGTATCATGAAAATTGGCATCTAAATATCATTTATAGTGCCGAAAATTCATCTACTAAGACGGTCAATACATTCGGTAAATACAAGACAAAATTATATTTGTGTGTTGACAATGGCAATAATGGGCTGGTTGCGAGTTGGATCACTAGATCGATGATCGCCGAATAAGGATAATTTCTGTATTAGTATCGAACAATTTATGCATGTTATTTGTTGGAAAATTGTTATTCTGTGGCAAGCGCCAATAGTTAACATTACACCATGATTTTTTATCATTGAGGCAGAGATAACAATCAAGAACATAATGGTGATGATAATAGAGCATTTATGTTGAAATTGAAAAAGGAAAATCAGTCCTGGGAGATTTGGCATGATGTGATATTTGCATTCCAAATAATTGATATTCCTACCAACATGGAATTTTGTGATCCGGCGAATCCAATTTATCTTAACACTTTCTGGTGCTTTCCTACCCGTTCATCCCACATCACTGATTTAGTCGGATTGCTCTCATCATCCATCGGCAGATAATTCAGTGGACTTTCAAAATGAATGCGGACAAAAATAATTAAAAAAAAGTGCGGTTGTACATTAGGATAGTGTCTTGATCACACAGCCAAACTCACCTGAGAGGAATTTTACAATTGATGGAAGATTCAACATGAAAAAAGCAGCTAAAAACAAATATTTCCATCAGCTCTTTTACCTTCAAACATTATTGTTAGAGAGCACGAAGATACTATGGAATATTAATATAAAAATCTAACAATCTCAAGACACTATATCTGCAACAGATGACTGATTTTGAATTAGCCCGGAGAAATAAAAAAAAAATGGAGCAAAGAAATATGACAAATATATTCGAAACAATAAGTCGTATGGTGAAGTTTCTGATCCGCTTAACATATGGGAGCTGTCCAATAAGGAAAATGGGAGTAGTTGAAATCATAACCATAGTTCGACTGAGAGATTTGAGGACACGAGGGAGTATTAGAATCCTGCCGTAAGCATTACTATCCACAATTCTCCCTACGAGTCCCATCTAGACGCCAGTGGCGTTGAATACATTCCTCAGCGTATCAGTGAGCGTGACATCAAGCCCAAATCCACTCGAGATACTTTGAAATATTATCATTATTATCATTATACATATTTTGCAGTAACAAATTACTCTTATTTATGTATATACCTGCAATATAAGTCCAAATAAACCTCTTGCATATCAAACTACAATCTCATATTATTTGTATAATAACATTGATCATGTTGAGTTTTATACTATTTACGTCAGACATTCATACATCTATTGCGTTGATCTACTCACTTAACAACATGCTCGAGTGTTGATTAAACTTGCACTGATTGTTACTATTCAAGCGGTAAGCGGTTGTTTCCAATACCGAACTCATTACCTCAGGCTATTTCAATAGAATGGAATGTTGGAAATGGTGAAAATATAGAAAAAAAAAATGGCGAATGCTATGGAAGAGAATTGCTTTTCATGATTAATATAATTGACATCGAGGTCGAATCATCAGATAGAGAGAGAGAGAGATTTATACTATAAAACCATATATTCTACACTACTTGATCGATGATATGAATCCTGTTATGTCAAACAATATGGCAATAGCACACTATGAAGTCGCCTTGGATATAATGACCTAATGTCGTTATCGCGTAGACGTGACTCGACTAGTGAGAAATGAAGGAAATAAACACTGAAGTATTTATGCTGTATAGTATTAATGACTTGGATATAAACTTGACCTTGATCGTTACTATATGGTAGAGATAAATCAAATTAATTTGCCATGCAAAGTCTCTTTTATTTACTTATTCATTGATATCTTTTTCCTCGGGTCTTGGTGTGCGGAAAAATATGAATACAGAAGGTAGACATAATAGTTGTATTATTGTATTAGCAGGAGCTCTAAAAGGTACAGCGTCATCATTCACGTTATTGCGGTCAAGTGTTAGATGTGTCACTTGGAGGAGTGAAATGATGGCTGTGACAGCAAAGGCAAGATATGTTAGGAAGGTTTTCATGATAAAGTATGTATGTTTACGTATCATGTATGAAGCTGAAGACTATTATCATAAATTTTTCACGTTACGTGAATCGGAAAGGGATTCGTTGTACTAGTTAATGCTTCTTTTATTGGAAAAGAATCATTCATTAATTGTGGATCATGACCCTTGTGTGTTCGTGTAAACGTACTGTGAAGGACACCGTCGAAATTATTATATATAATATCTATGGATGAATTTGATCCTTTGTATGCAAATCGATGTATTCAACAGAATACAAAATTCTGTTCAAAATAGGAATTGACAGTTTGATGTATGAATTTATATACGCTCATACCTTATTGTTCCATATTGATTTTCGATTAGAAAGAATAACATGGAATGGTAGGAGACTCACGAACAGAATGTATTTTCACATTCACACAACCCTCTATAATCTCATCGATCGTACGAAAATTGAAACATTATTACAATATCTGTTTGGTCACCTCATTCACTTGTCCACTATTGTTTTTCAGTGATGACATTGAGATACAAAAAAAATAGTGAACTGTAAAAGAAAAATGAAACATATGTTGAGCTGAATGTTTAAGTATATATAAATGTGAATATTTGTCTGTTACTTCATCATTTCAGTCTTGATGGAAAAAAAAAAAATAAATAAATAATAATACACGACGAATGAACTATTTGCTCATGCTCAGAGGAGCATTACTCGCCCCGCTATACATTCGTATGTCCCTTCTCCGCCCGGGCTAGTGTCATTCAAGCTCGGTCAACCAATTCCGAGTCTCAGCTCTCTCGGCTCGATTCAGTCGCGGGCGACTCGCCGTGCAGCCTGAGCCATTATTATGTATTGTGTGTTCCTTTTCCCGCTTCCGACGGTCTATATTCCAAATGCTGTGTCGACATTGTTGTGTGTGCACTGCTCTATTAAATGTATTTCAAAACAGAAACAATATCATTGCTTACTGAAGGAGAAAAAATTTACGAATAAATAAGTGAATAACGAAATTTATTGATTGATTGATTAATAAATAGATAATAAATAATCATGAACATGAGGCAGTACTTGATCAAAATTTTTATTTTTCCACTGTTTGTTTAAGTTTTGTTTTTCGAAATAGTAACCATTTACTAAAGATATTCCCGTAACGCAATGCTTACAATTATGCACTGGCAAATGAGCGGAAGAGAATTTGTTGGCGCGATGCTATCGTAAGTATTGTATATTGAACGGTACAGTGCCACTTCTGTGTTACTCTGATTTCGCGAGTGAATCATCAAATGCATTCGCATAAATGCGCGTTTATTACTTGCAGCAACCAGTGATGCTATTCGAGAGTCTCGTTGTCGCGTCAGAAAGTCCATCGAGACGTCTGCTCTATACTCTGTACAATTGAACAACCCATTCACAAAGCAATCGTTATACTATTTTTATTGTATTAGTGAAATGTGAAAATTATGATCATAAGAATGGAATCCACGAGTGCGTGGGTTAGTTGTGCCGGAGGATAAGCAAAAAATAAATCATTCATCTTTGGGACGAAGTATTGCATGAATGGAACAGGACTATGAAAATTGTCATCTCATCCTTATTCCATGGCCAAATGTAAGTATGCAAATTCTCAAAGTTTTGCATACATAGAATTTATTGATCAATTACATTCTACATTTGAACTCATCGAATGTTAAGAAAATTGAAAATTTTCATTACGTTCCTATTTTCGTTCTTTGTAATATAAATAAAAGCGTGTGAAGAAAACTGTTATTTATCTTGGAATGGGATATTTTGATTCTAATCAAAGCAACGAACGAGAATTCATTTAGAAGTTTTGATATTAACGCTCACCGACAATATTGAGACAGCAAGTAATTCTGTACATGATGACAGCCATAAATATAATTGACTAATATAAGTTTCTATCAGGAACAATTGGGCAGAATATTTCAACAAATAGAATAGATACAATCATTCGCTTAGTTATGGCAACATCAATAATATGTTCTGTAAAAATAGGTAAAGGAACTTTACGTAACACTGCAACATGATAGTTACACGTACAGTCCTCATCATTTATAGGTCAGCCAAATTAGCACATTAATATTCCTACATTTAAGTGGTAAGAGTAGATGCATTCTAGGAATCATTTGTAACTTACGTTTACTTGTATATTCATATTCAAATGAAAGATGGCATTTGATCAGAATAGTTACTAATATTACAAACGATGAGGGGCTGTAGAGCATGATCATGCCAGCGAGAAAATTACGGGATAATTTTATTCAGCATTTTACCACTTATTAGGATAGAGATGACTGCATATTCTATCAAATAATACACAATTCTCCAATCACACTCTGGGAACTTATCGCTCAAACAATAAGCGCTAATTTCACGTTTTTATTCTTTCATGACACCTGTTCTCACTTATTCATACGTTTTGTAATAACAATGTGGCAGCTCCTATTGAATTTATACCACTTAAAGAATTATATATCTAGATATTATTTGAAAGTTCATTATGTGCTATTCATGTTGATGATGTGGAATATGAATTATCTCATTTCTCACGTAAATATCATCATGTGACATTGAAATTCGAGAATCAAGGAATGGGGTCGCTGTGAATAACAACAAACTCAATTGATCATGTCTCAGATGGGGTAGCACACGTGTAGCAATTTATTTGAAAACGTGTTTACGTACATACCTCGCACACTCAAGATTTTTCTCTCTCTTGCCCTATCTGTGCCACTTACATACTCATTCGCATATATTGAGTGAACAATATCGGCCCTCATGCGCACGTAATACTCGACGTCAAGAGCTCAAAAACGGTTTATAAATAAACCAATGGCATTATCCCTGTCGTGGTCCAACATATTAATCAAGACTAAACATAGTACGTTCGAAACATCATTCACTTATTCACATCTATTCACAATCGGCCAACTTGAGTATATAAACAGTTGCTTTGTGTTTACTATTATTTTCAGTTTTAATATGTCTATTTCGAATTCTATAATCGTGACATCTCGTAGTTTTAAGTATTTTGTATTCCAATATCTAGCGTCACGCCGATTTCTATATTCTTAATTATCAAAACGTGATCTTTCCAGTTATTAAGTCGAATGGGAAATATGTGAAAAATTCCTTGAATACGCGTATCGTTATATGTGATAAGGTAATACTCTTTTCTTATTCACATGGCTCAAAATGTATCATAAGTGAAACTTTGAATATCATAAAAATCCCATGCTTTTTCTCCGTCATTATGGCCAAGTAGACAATTTATGAGTGAATAATATAGAGATGCTCTTGTAAATAATTACAACATTGTTTGTATGGACGAACTAAATTTTTTAATTACGCCATCGCTTTCAACTTTGGCAATAAAATTTCACACATCGCTTTGGAAAAGTGATATTGCGCGAAGCGGACGTTAGTTATCTTGCGCGTCTCTCTATTTTTTTGAAGAAGAAGAAGTACAGAAATACAGCAAACTTGGACTCAGACTCATCTTTACCTCGGAAGAGTAATGCGTTTGCCAAAATAAATCGGGCTGGCTATCAATAAACATTGCACACAACATGTACTGCGGGAAGTCGGATTCATGCTTGATGTATTTGCTTTTTCGGACAGTAAATCGGCTTAATCACTATAATGACAAAATACCCTCATTAAAAAAATGTTAAAAACTATAAATTAAACGATATTCAAATAGAATTTGCAAAGATACTCAATTTAACGTACTCGAATTTAATGGACACAATTTATCATCAATAAAATATTTTTCATTATATAAAATGTATAATTGGGTGGTTGGTTTTTTGAATATCGATTACAAATATTTCGAAGATAATATTCATAATGACGGTGTGATGAAATTTCAGTCATGAATCATATAGGAGCATTCCAGTCAAGATTACTGTTGGAGAGTATACTTAAGTACATATGTGTGTGTACGAATTGCCAAAGATCTCAACTGGTGGGAACTGCATGTGTTCAATAATGGACCGTCATTAGGATAACAAGTGGGTCGTTGCCAAGGCAGATGCAGTCAAGTTCAGTTGGACCTCAAAATATACGTAATTTTGTCGGACGCTTTTTACGTGTAGTCAGCGTTTATTTTTGCGCTTAACTCTACCCAAACTAGCTTTTGGTTCTCAACAAACATATGGGTAAACATGTATATAATTGATTATTTCGTTAAGAAATTATAGAATCAAAGTTCACCTCTTGGGTTTTTTTATCTTTTTCACAATAACGAATTCAGATTTCTCTCAGATATTGAACTAATCTTATAGGTTATTTCCGGTAAAACGGAGCAAAGACGTATGGTCACGCGATCTGATTGTCCGAGTCTTAAACCAGTCGCATAATCCTTTCGCGATTTCGCATGTAACGTTCCACCATATACCTAACTCATTAAGCTCTACCACGATCTTCTTATATACTACCACGTAAGCCTATTAGCTTTGTCCCATTTTCTTGTGAGAAATTAAATGTTCGTATATATAAACCTTACCTCTATTTTTTTTCTCTCTATCATTTTTTTTCACGTCATCACTTCTATTCTCCTTCTGCAGTTAATCTCGATCTTACTCCATTCTCCGTTTTATTTCAATCTTGAAGGTAGAAGATGGCCTGAATATCTTGAGCTTTGATATTGAAAATCTTATATTCTCCTTTTACGAGACGCTCATTGAATTAGTAAATACCATCTAGATACTCCATTTTCATCTGAGAATTTTGCTTCAAATTTTGTTCATCTGTTCCGTGTTAATTAATAACAGTAACGTTTATGGAGCGGAGTGGCGTACGGTTTCAAATTAACTAACTTAAATATTGATGTAGTTTATGCCTGTCATAATAATAAAAAAAAAGAGGAAAATAACAATGCAATGGCTTGTTGAAAATCCTTGGTAATGATCAACAGTATCGTTGACGTGTTGCATAACATCACATTCAATTACCGTTTTCAAGGTTCTACATATTGCACAGTTTCGCAGTCGAGAGTTACGGGTAAATGCATCGCCTGTATCTGATTCAAACACGTGAAACAATGTTGGTGAAATTCATGAGAATAATTCTTATTATAAACGATCTGATAATATACAGTAAGCAGTCATCATCTTCACTGCTGATATCTGTAGTTGAAAAGTATTAATAATGAACGAATCTATTGAATTTTTAGCATTCGTCCTACATATTCTGTGGAATGATGTGAGTAATACGCGTGGCAAAGTAACGAAAATTTCAGTAAATTTCGATGCAAAATTGATTATAGAAGACTGTTGTCCGAAAATGAAGAAAAAACGAGACTATCAGCAGTGAGTCGCCTCGGAAAATCAATGTGCTTACCGCTACAATCACGTATATACATATATATATATATATATATATATGTGTGTATTATTTACACGCGACCATCAGAATTGCGGTAATTCACGCAAACGAAAAAAGCTTTCTCGCAGCCCATTAAATCTCACCCTTGACCAATGTTAAAAATAAATGTCCCAGGCCTTTGGTATGTTGCGTGACACAAGAAACCTGCAATGTCATCACAGCATATGATCTTCGTTCTTTCGAAATTAATTTCTGATCATAATTTTATGTATTAATGAAGCGATCCTTCAGAATAATCTGCATCCGTATAATCTTTACCATTCAAGTTTGATATGAGTTTAGCTTTCAACAACTCTGCATACCACCAGGCCACGATTCATAAAATCTGAATCAATCAATGATAATTGATCTATTTACTTTTCGCTCAATAACACATTTAATGTGCGGCATTGATGTACGCTTTATATTATTGTGCTGCACCACTCGCGCAATTTCTTTCTTTTTCTAAAATTCATTCTCAGATATATACTTACACATGTGATTGTTTCTTTTTATCGAAGCTAAGTCCCGGAAATACGAAAAAATTCGTACCATTATGAACGAAGAAACCTCTCAACCATATATTGTTATCTATTGTAATAGAACAGTGCTTTGATCATGAACCTGCAATACGTCTACAATATATGCGCATATGACAATAAATTCATGACATGTGTACTTGAAAGTGTTTACTTCAATCGAAATGGTGCTCGATTATGTATACATACATATATGTATGTATGTATGTATAGAGAGTAATGAAGAAATAATGAAAGCTTGACAAACTGTGTAGTGCTTCATCGATTCGCTGGATATAGCTCAGCATTGAGTGCATACCAGTATATATTCAATTGTTTTATGTAATAATAGTTTATGTCCACGTACGTACATACAAACATAGATGCAATAGTTGATACTTTTCACTGTTACAGTGAACCTTGAAAATTCACCGTTTAATAATATAAAATTCAGAATGAAAGTGGAAATTGCAATCTTCGACGCTGGTATAAGTATTCAAATTTATAACGCGATTTCCGCTGTTCTTCAAACAGTGACATCTGCTAGTTTAGTCTGAAAAATTTTTATATATAACTTTTGTGAATGAATTTTGACGTCCAGCATTTTCCCTCCTTGACTTCGAATGTACTTATCATTCACTTCAATACACCGTCATTTATATAAGATATTTAACAGAGGATTTTATCGATATTCTATTGATTGTAACGAAGGATATGTATATGTATATAGTAAGTGATGGGCAACTGGTAACATCATTGCACGTTACTTTCACGAGGCGGCAATTGCAGTATCGAATCCTCAGATATGATTGTGATCTATAATGCGGCGGATATTAGTTGCATGTGATCGGTAGTAGAATCGAAGGCGTCGTTTATTTTCGAACGAATAGGTTCATTGTACTTAATGCTTCATCGAATCACTTTGATTTTCATGAACATCATTTTTTTTCCTATCTTTGAACGAAATTTCTCATATTGAGCTCAATATTTTTTTCAACCTCTGGACTACATGTGTGTATTATCCTTCTGTCTGTCTCTCCCTCTCTCTCTCTGACCTTCCTTCGTTCATGTGACCTGTATATTTCAGCAGCCACCCTTGCGCGTGCAAATAGGGAATGGGGGTAGATGTACTTGGCGCGAGTTGCTACCGCACTGATATTTCGAAAGCCAAAAATCAATGATTCTTGAGGTCGCACTCTGGTTTCACTGCATGTGTCTGCAACAGCTTCAAGTTCGTTCTTGACATTAAACCAGGCATTTGCAGTTGCATATTTCGCCCGGATTCTCTCACAAATAAAGAAGGAAATAAAGTGCGATGAGACTGGACAGTAGGCTGAAAAAATACTGTGAGAATTCGTTTTCTCTATTGTGAGCTGTCACTCGCCTTGATTCAGTATGCAATATGCGGTGAATTTCGATAATAACACCAGAAAGAGAGGGAGGGGGAGACAGACAGACAGACAGACAGACAGACAGACAGACACACACACACACACACACACACACACACACACACACGCACGCGCGCGAGGAAACAAATTTTGGAATTTGGCTTGTTACAGTCGTGGGAATTGGTTTCTTCTGCATGTGGTGAGATCTATTTGGCCTGTACAAATTCTACAAATGAGAAATAAAACAGACATTAAAGAGATATTGACAGTCTTGAATCAGACGTCTGGCGGGAAGACATTCAGGAGAATTAACAAGCATTGTCAATGGCAGTATGCGATTTACCTAACACTCATAGATATGTGAGATATTTAATGACTTATATATCACTCTGTAGGTGGAAATATATTTGATTTATTTGTTTATTCATTTAATGACTAATTCTTTCACGTCATTCGCGTTCCTCCACTGAAATTTTTATTTTTGATTACAGCAAATGTCCATAATATCTCACGCTGCAGACGGAGCTACTTCCATGAAAGGTATTACATCAGAACTATTCCAAAATTGCAGTTGACATACTTTCTGAGAATTACTATATTATAAATGATAAAAAAATCTCAACCACAAGAGTTCATTTGAATTTGCCGTTTCATTTAAATCTATTAAGATATTTGAAAAATTTGTGTATGAATGCATCCGGAATTTCTTTACTACAATTATTATTGCATCGACGTGAAAATCATTTTGTTTCTTTTTCTCTGTTTTAGGGAAAAGAATTACTGGAACCAGATCAACATAAAAAATTTAAGAATAGGACGGTGGAGAACATCATCGATCTATTGTCCCATCTATACATTGTTGGACATCAATTCAGCATAAGAGATGAAGACGAACTCAATAAGCTGGTTGATTGGCACACCAGTAACTTAATACTTCGCAAGCACTTAGATATATCGATCAGGAATATCAAGAGGAAAAAAGATATCTCCGTCGCTGCTGCTGCTGCTGCTGCCGCCGCCGTCGTCATCATTATCGCGTTGAGGATGACGACGACGCAAGTTTCATCAGATGTTTTGCCATTAGATACTCCATCGCCATTTCCCGAATTTCTTGCCACTCCAGACGGAATTTTCAATGAAACAAGCTCAAACTCTTTACAACCAGAGTGGCCAGACGTGTCCCTTGCTGTGTCCAAGGGCTGTGTTCTTGGATTTATCATTGTTGCCGCAGTATTTGGCAACTTATTAGTAATAGTATCAGTCATGCGCCATAGAAAACTCCGAATAATTACAAATTATTTCGTTGTTTCTTTGGCATTGGCTGATATGCTTGTAGCAATGTTTGCGATGACTTTTAATTTGAGTGTGCAAGTGACTGGCCGATGGTTATTTGGTTACTTTATGTGTGATGTTTGGAACTCACTCGATGTTTACTTCAGCACAAGCTCTATTTTACATCTAATGTGTATATCTGTTGATCGATATTACGCTATCGTCACACCACTGAAATACCCCATTAACATGACTAAGCGAGTGGTAGCATATATGCTGCTGGCTTGTTGGTTGTCACCTGCTATTATCTCGTTCTTACCCATTTTCAATGGCTGGTATACCACCACAGACAATACAAAATATCGTCACATGCATCCAGATATTTGTGAATTTAAAGTCAATGAAGGCTATGCGATATTGTCTTCGAGTATATCGTTCTGGATACCGTGTACAATTATGGCTTTAACATACTTTGCAATATTTCGTGAAGCGAATAGGCAAGAAAAGCAAATGCACATGCGTATGGGAAACGCTATGCTTCTGAGCCACAGGCCAAGCCGAGACATAAATAATTTAAATGGTGAACTCAACAGGGGTGGTTCATCCAAGACATTGACCCTCAATGAAATCAGTACTGACCTTTTGCATACACCGACTAAAGACAGATCGTTGATGACAATGAAACGAGAACATAAAGCGGCAAGAACTTTAGGTATTATCATGGGAACATTTATCCTCTGTTGGTTACCATTCTTTCTTTGGTATGTCACAACGAGTTTATGCGGAAGCCGTTGTCATTGTCCAGAAATCGTGGTTCACATTGTTTTCTGGATTGGCTACACAAATTCAGCGCTTAATCCGCTGATATACGCTTACTTTAATCGTGATTTCCGGGAGGCATTCAAGAATACACTTCAATGCGCCTTCTGCTCACTGTGTAGAAGAGAACCTTTTGATCTTGAAGCATTGGATGTTCGACGACCATCTTTAAGGTATTTTATGGGACCTTTCCTTTTCCACGTTATTATGTAGGAATTCTTTGATGCTTTTGTACAAGCACATTTATATCTCAAATCGAAAGATTAAATATATATATATGTGTGTGATATGAATTCGGTATCAGGCTAATGTATATTGTCCAGTTGCTCGCAATCAAATACTGATTAGGACTCATTGCACGATACATATACCACAACTTATTTATCGATTTGCGCGCTTGCCTTGTATGGTTGGTATCTTGTAGTAGTAGGGATACCCAATCTATATCACATATCGATATTCGTATGAATAGTTCGGAGATTAATTCCAATATTCTGTTCGATTTCTTTTTTCTGTTGGGTTCAGGTTCGATGAACGAACGAAAAGTATGTATTCGGAGACCTACATAAAGCACAACGACCGACGAAGATCGAGTGAATACGGCAGTAGTCTTTGAGAAGAAACTAAATTTAGATTCTAAATGGAGATAATGATGGTGGATATGATAAGGATGATGCCGACGACAATGACGATGATGATAATGATGATGTGATTGTGGTATCTCAATTGCTTATCCTTCCTCTCTTCTGTTCCACCCATCATCACGGACAATCGATTCTTCTTGGTCATCAATTTGGCAACTGAGGTATTCACGCTAAAGACTGATTGACGAGAGATGGCTTCATTATTTATTCTACATTGCCAAAGTTCGCTTTTAGAAGATACACTTTGGGTTTGGAATAATCGTTTCACGTTAATATGCAATTTAATATGAGTCGAAATGTATGACGATTTGCAATATATAAACTGGTACTCAAGATTTAATTGAGACATATGGTATCAATAGATCTTTCGCTCAAGTCTTGATAGAAAGACTATTTCACATTAAAATTTTCCGAGGCCCTTTTTTGTTACGTAAACACAGCAATATAAGAGAGTTAGAATTCTGGCATGATCATTCTGAAAAAAGAAAATGTATCTCTATGTATATATCGTGTCATTGTTTCCAATATAATGAACACTTGACCGATATATGACGTTTATAACTTGCATTTTTATTACTATCTGAGTGTTTTGAATCAAATATCCTCCAGATGCTGAAACTTGTGTCGTATCAAAAGTCATTTTCGAGTGACGCAATAGTGCGGGAATTAAGTAGATGTGGGTTGTCTAAATTTATAATAAGCTCACATTTGGCAAGTTTAAAAACTGGAAGTTCTATTACAGAACGTATAAGTGTATTATGATTCAGATAATTGATCAAAAAACAGAATTAAAAAAAAACAAAAGCCTAATAGTAGTATTCCACATCCGTACGTAAGAGTCATAATTACCGAATAGAACACATAATGGGAGAATATTTAGTATTTATATAAGTTCCACGAGAACGAGACTGGCTTGCTGTATTTACTCTTATTTATCTCGATCAAAAAACGACAGTGTTAAAAACATGTTGCAATTGTTGAGTTGCAAACCCAAAAAAGATTAAGTTACATATAAAACAAACAAAAAAATTGTATACGTGAATAGCAATGAGAGACTGTGACAGAGCAATATATATAACTGCGGTATTATTGAATAAAATGATGCAATAATATGATGATGAATGGTGATAAATGTTTTACGGTAGTGATAGGTTTTGTTCTATATTTTCGACTATATATGACAACTGGAAAATGTTGGTTTAGTAACATTACAGATATGTGGATGTGTATGCTTAGTGGAACTGAAGTTGACTAGAAACGTGTAAGTCGACATTCATTTCTGTTAATCATAAATACTACCATGACTTCTGATAATATCATAAAATAATTTATTTTGAATAACTTGCCAAAGTGAAATTAGGGATGAGCCAAAAAGAATAACATATGCTAGAAAAACGGATTCTGCTTACCAGCTGATGAGCAAGTTAAGTGATAGATAAATTGGGGATAAAAAGAAATATGGTAATTGCGCGTGGCGAGTGGTGATATAATTATTATAAAAATTGGTGCTTGTACATATATACAATGTAAATACGATAAATTTCCTTACGAATCCTGAACAACTGTATCGATAAATGCAATAATGAGAAGACGATAAATATAGAATTTTTATATAAAATGAAGAGAAAGAAAAGTAGTGAGTTACATTCTGTTTTTTCCGATACATACTTCACGACTTTTGTTTATACTTCTTGAAATTTATATAATCACATAGTCTTCAATGAATCTCAACTTTGCGAAAACTTCTTAGTTAGTTTTTCAGTTCAATGCATCATATATCCCCTAATCCACATAATTTTTTCATATTTGATTCAACTCCTACATCTATATTTAAATATAGATAATCCATCAAGATGAGAAGTTATCAAAAAAATAATGAGACCACGATTATGTCAACAAACGAAGGGATCATTGATCGAGTCATTATTTACGATAAACTTCACAATAATTTCAATAACATGCTATTTATCTCATTACTATACTCATGTGAAAACAATTCACCGGCACATTTTCGCATGGTTCTATGTCTGTTGCCCATTGTAGTGAATAAAACTGATATATTTTAAGAATAGATAGATCATAGTATTCAAGGATTGCACCATTATATTAAGTAGGCTAAAGTTCATCTTCTGGCATTACGACGAACTCATCATGTCTAACTGATTTCCGTGTCAATTGATAGACATGATGGGTAGAAATGAACGTGGTTACGCATACAATGCGAATATTATTTTTTCTTCGACCAGGTTGTTGGAAGTAACTTCACGAAGGGGTATGAAAGGGAATCTCACAGATATCATCTTTTTATTCACATGAAAATAGCCAGATAAAAACTATCAATTATTCACAACCAAATTCACACTTGTGTATGTACATACGTACGTGCATACAGATATGAGGAATGTACATTTACTGAGTGAAAATAGAAATTGGGGATTTCTTTGTTGAAATAAGCACGATTCTCTTCTCGACATGATGAAATTAGTGTTGTAGAGTACTGCTTCGTGAATGCTATGCTCCGATTTACAGCTGGCAACCTTTGGAATTTTTATCAGGGGTTATCTCGTACGGAATTTCATCTGAAAGAATGGCAATTACTCCTAAGGTAGGTGCAAATTGTTCTTATGTTTTTGTTGAATTAGAACTATTAAGAATGATTGTGATGCAACATACGCTGCCGCTCCATTTTCATTCAGTACTATCATATGTTTATTTCTCGTTACATTGACAGAACTTCTCGTAATGTAGACAAATGTAGAATTTTAAATGGGCATGAAGCTAGGTTCAGATGCAATGTCACACACATTTTGTCGTTTAGTTTCAAAAGTTATTAATTAAAATAAAAACGAAGTTATTGTATTTCCAGTATTTTATCAACGATCCGTTATGCATTTGTTTTTTCATTTTTTTTTTATTTCAATTCATTGTGGCTGTATTCGATATCGACCGAAATACGATAATACGTATTGCAATTAGCACCAAATATAGAAAAAAGAGAATAAACATAGTTTCGTGACCAGAACTGTATAGTCGAGGAGGGAAGACATGTATAATGACACATCA
The DNA here is from genome assembly GCA_030523085.1 of Meteorus colon. Lineage (NCBI taxonomy): Eukaryota > Metazoa > Arthropoda > Insecta > Hymenoptera > Braconidae > Meteorus > Meteorus colon. Next base: position 47,140 of record JAPYZH010000435.1, read on the forward strand.
CGAATATGTGAGATGTTCATTTGTATGTATTCGAAGATCGGATATAATTTATGATGAGGAAGAATGATTCGTTTGGGGCATATGAAAGAACATATCGCTGTAAGTTATATTGCTTCCAAAAAAAGCCCTCATAGAGGAAAAATGGCCTGTGTTCGTATGGTGATATCGAAATAATCATAATTGATGCATAGATGAGAATTTTATTTCTCTCTTATTTATTGTAGATTGCTTGGAAACAGTAAACCCATGATATGCAAAAGTATCTCGCCTTTATGATTGAATATAAATCGCGATGATATTGTATGTGAGTGTAGACTAGGCAGTTATATTCTTTAAATTAACTTTTTCCTTGTTATGGGGAGATGACATAAGATTATTTTTTAAAGATTTCGGAATATCTTGTCGATTCAATAAAAAATATCTATGCGACCATCCATAACTGCATGACTACGTTGCTCTGTTGACTGCAGAAAATCGAGATTGAATGTCTACGGAATTAATATATGTGATACCATGATGTAAAGAGAGGAGCACTTTATTTATAATTGCTTATTGTACAATGGGATAATAATTGGGGTATTAAGAGCGAAGTCCATCTTCATTGCGAACAGAGATTCTTACTTGAACGCAAACATATCATTTGAATTGAATTTGTTTCATTCCATCAGACTGCGTCAGAAGATATCAGAGCATACGTTTTTTTTTTCATCTCAACATTTTATTATCCATCGGGAAAAAAATATCTGGACCACCAACTATATTGACAGGTTTACTCTCACTGTGGAACATAATGGTTGTTTATAACTCTCAATAAACAATGAGAATTCAATGTTTGAGCGGGAAAACAGCCCCATCAAAACAGAATACACCATCGATGAGAACTTTTGAACCCTATGTTTATATTTAGGATGGATATATATTTACACATATGCAACCCGAGCTGTACATACAAACAAAAATCGTATGGTATAGTACAACCCGTACTGACGTTACATTATACGGTGATAATTTGATTTTCTAATGTAACTACATTTTCTTCGATGCATCATCAGAATTTATATTCATTGCGCATACGATATTGCGTAGCGACAAATGATACGGGGGATTACTCGCGACGTTCACAGAAATTCATAGTCATATGTGAACGATCGAGTTATGAATAATAATGGGGTTTACAGTGCTACGTAGCTTTAGCTGTGTGAAATGATATCTTACCTTCTCTCAATCTGATCTCGTATAACTGGAAAGTTTCGCACTTGCTTGATGATCTCGGCTTAATTTTCTTCCATTTACAACAAGTACAGTTGGTATTTCGACGCGTATACATTGAATGTTGAATTCCTGTTGGATAAACCAACGTTAGTTTTTCATTGTACATCCATTGTTTTGCAATATAATTGGAATAGCGAGGAAAACTTAAGGACAGAGATTTCATACATACGTGATCAGAGTGAGAGAATTTTTGGTGGATGAAAAACGGTTCGGGAATTGATATTGAATCACCAACAGCAACGCCACACCCTTCAGCCAGATTGTAAACTGTAACGGCCACACAAGACTTCGCCTCGTCTATCATACAAAATGTACTGTAATTCGAAGATCCAGTTTCAAACGGATAAAAATTTGTGTGCCGTTATATTTTTTAGAATTTTGTAATTTCAAGATGGAGGAAAGAGCAAAAAATTACTTACAATGGCACCATATCAACGCTTCGTATCCAACAAACAACTTTTCCAAATATCACTTTTTCAGTATTCACACCGTTCTTCAAATCTTTTATCAGAATGAAATCTAATTTTATTGACTTATTGTGGAAAGTATATGCTCCATTTTTATACGGGCCCATATGTTTTTTGTTGAGCGCCTGAGATGATAATCAATTTCGAATACCGATATAACAAAACAAACGAACGATTGTTAATGCAATTGGTTACCTCAATCATTTGGGATATTTTTTTTGGTTTTAAACAACCTCTGTTATCAGTCAAATTCTGTAAGTCTTCAAGATATTTTAACAATTCGTCGTATTTATTGCGCGGATCAGACCAAGATGGATCCAATGACATCGCGCGCTGAAATGCTTCCAACGCCAAATTATATTCTTCCTGATATTTCAGTGCCTGTAATGATGACAAGAGAAAATTGATGACGATAAGTGAGATGATTTATTTTGTATTTTGGAACAAATGTAAAATTGGCAGGTTAAAGTGTTTACCGTGGCTTTGTTGAAAAATAAATACGGTTTGGATTTTGCTACAATATCTTTTTCCTGAAAATTGAGTAAAAATATGAAAATCTATACGATACTATAGAGTGGAGTCAATTTGAGTTTGTAGTATTTCTTCTGTTATTCACAGACTTACTGCCTGACCATATGCTGACATGCAAAGTCTTAAAATCGCAGGATTCTGGGAAACTGTAAAAAATGACGCTAAATACGCATTGCCCAAAATTGTCCATGATTGTCCGTCTGTAGTATCCAGTGCGACAGCTTCCTTTGCATAATCTACTCCTTTTCTGATATTCTCAACACGTTGTTTGTGATTTTGTGTAGATTCTTGTCTTAACACCATAGATAAGTTTCGTAAAGAAATTTTATTTTGGCCCTAGGGAATGCGGAAATATTTATCAGAAACTATACAACATGAACTCAAGATACACATATATTATGATAAACTCACATGTGGCAATGCACCGAGAAAGCAGTTTTTGGCTTGATTAATGTCATTCTTTTTCCAATAACATTCTCCCAATTCATTCCATGCATCTAATAATTTTGGTTCTAATTTGACAGCTTTACTAAGTAATTCCTCTGTTTGCGGAATGAAACGCTCAACCACATTCAATGTTTTTCCCTTCAAATAATAATATTTAGCCCTTGATCCATCAATTTCATATCCCTTGTATTCATCGAATTTTGCCAATGTTTCTTTCATTTGATTTTCTATATTGTCATTCTTATTTTTGGCCTCTTCTATGGAGTGGCTTTCGAAATAATGGTCTCGAAAGTGATACAACGAATCAACGCTTCTCTGAGGACAAATGATAAATGCTCAATCAAAATCTCACTCAACGAATGGAGTGAAAAAAAAAGAAGCAAGACCATATTGGCGAATAAAATTGGTAATCGGAAATATCAACAATGTGGAGTACATAAATCTCCTGCATCATTGCTGCCCTCAATGTATGTTACTTTGTTTTTACGTACTGTCAAAGCTACAATCGGATCCTCTCTAACTTGACCAGATCCTTTTGCGCTCGCAACAACTTTCTCATCTATTATCGCTGACATTATAGTTGGCTTATTTATAAACAATCACCGATCAATTTTCGGTGTAACTTTTATCACTTCATGTTACGCATGAACATATTTTTACAATGTTCTAGAATTAACAGTGAGTGTTACTTGAGAGGTTACTTGTGTTTATTTGTATTGACATTTTGAGAAAAGACACAATAATAGTTATATGTCTATGTAGAAGTACAAAACATCGGATGTTTTTCGAATCGTTAATTAATATACGTTTCGGTTGGGGTTGGGGTGAAAATTTTAAAGGTGCAAAACCCCCAATAAACTGTTACTGTCGTACCATAGGATGAAACTAAATGATCGTGCACCAAACCATTAATTAACACTATCACAATTTTTTCCACAGATGGCGCTACACGATCCATGAATGTGGCAGCTCTGCTTGACAGGTGTAAATTCCCGTCACCAGGCGTAGTCCAAACCTATGCAAATTTAGCACCCCATTTAAGGATCTGCAAAGTCGGGATGACCTTAATCGATAGGTCTTCGTAAGGGCAGGATAGGTTCAGTAAAATTTTTGTTAGGTCCTTTATGGGTTTTTTATACATAATTTTTTTAATTTTGTATGAAAAAATTCGCATTTTAGCACCCCATCCAAAGGCAAATCAAAAAATTTTCTCCTATCTGCATTCTTTATTGTTAGGTCAGTATTGGTCCATTATATTTAATCTATCATTATTTATATCAATTTCTTAAATATAAATCATAAATAATTTGCAATTCGCGCATGCACCTATCGTGTCCATTCACAATATGGCGGGAAATTTAAAGTATCTTAGTTTTACTGTTACTTCATCAAAAAATGAATTGATGGACACATGGACAGTTTTAAAAATACTTAATCCTGCCCGTAATTATTCGAATAATTGGATGAATACTTTGTAAGGTAATTAATGTACTTCATTCCAAATGATTCAGATTCTTTTTGATGACACCCATAGATTGCGTTAGAATGAATAAAGTCCGTTACACATGTGTGTTACCTCCATGAACCTGGCCGTACGAAATAATTTTTTCTAATTTTGATACATACGAATCAATTGTTCGTCCTTTGTTCTTAAATGTTCGTTAAATTTTTTCATTTGTTCGATTATCGTTTATTTATAAAAAATTAGACAAATTTTTTTTCTTAACTTGGCCCTTTGTGTTTTAAATTCGATTCTTTTCTTTCGCATTCGATAGATTGATTCCTTTCATTGATTATTCGATCAATTGAATTATTTGTTCGATTGTTTTGAATACTTTTATTCAATTTTTTCCATAATTTATTCACACTTGTTCAATCGTCATTGCGCATGCGTCAAATTACAACAGTTACGTCCCCACATCATTTTTCATCAGCTGTTCTACCAACCGATTCCTAACTCACCATAAGTAGTACTCTTATTACGTTTCATTTGATATATACGAGGTTGAGAATATCAACAAGTTGTACAAACAATTTTATTGACACTATAAATTGTTCAATTAATATTCGAATATATTCAAACTATTCACTGTATAATTTTGGTATCGCTTCATAAACGTGTGCTTTATTTATTAACTTTTTGTGCATAAAAATAGTTCTTACTAAAAAAAACTAACCTAACTTGTGAGATTGTTTGGTTTGTTAATCAAGTCCAATAGAAAATACTGGTAATCAAAAACCGAGTATTAATAATAAAGAAAGTTACATTATATTTGTATGTAATCTATATTCAACATAGAAGTGAATGCTAGGTAAATAAAATGTCAAGTAAATGTATTTAGAATGTTTTTCTGTGATATCTAAACCGTAACTCCGATTCTATAGACCGCTTAATTGAATCTAAAAACACGTGGGAGAATTTGCTCTACAATGTTATTTAAATCTTAGCATATGAAATCTTTACGTATAAATATAGAATGAATAAACAAACCTCCATTTTCAAATTATTAGTACCTTTTTTTTTTTATAGATATCCCTGGGTGAACAATTCAAATGTCGACTGCCCGCCAAATTCAGGGTTATGATTACCGTTTATGTGTAGATCGGAAAATGTAATTCGAATTACTAATCTTGTATTTATAAAGTCTTCTACCAGATTAACAATGGAGAAGAAATTCAGTGATTCTCGGGTAGCAGCATATAGAAGGCAAAAAAGAAAATTAACCCAATTTTTGACGGCGTTTCCACATGGACAAGGTCCATCTGTTCCATAGAGTTTTTTCGAATCGCCAGTAAGTTGAAATAATCATTATTTTTTATCCGATTATTATCATTAATGTACATGTATTAAAACATTTCAAATAACTAGCATGTAATCTTATTCAAACATAAATTTGTATGATACAAAAATAAGCAGATATCAAAAATAATTTTATTTTTCAATGCCAAGTGTCCAAATTATACTATGCGATGGGTTTTTATTTTTAATAATATTTAAAGTAATTTAATTATCTAAATGCTTTAAAATGTTTCTTATTTGCTTCCAATAATGCCGTTGATGAAACGATTTTCAATGATTCAAAAACTTACTTTTTATTTGAACATTTGGAACGATTAGCGGATATGAAAATTGTTGAATAATTTTTTATTTTCGAAATTAATAGTTTAATAGTCATTAATAGTTTAATTTTTAATTTTATTTCATTACTTATTGTTTATTGTAATAGTTTACTGCATTATTAACTTGTTATTATAAAATTTATAAATTTAACCGGCTATAAGCAATTACAAATAAATTTTTATGAAAATAGTTTTAAATTATTATGATCGATTATCAGTTAGATTGTTTTTAATGAAGCAGAAAACTTTAATGCTTCAAAAAATTTTCTGTTAACTGATGGAAGTATACTTATATATTATCCCTGATCAAAATTACTCATTGAAAAGTATTGAAATTGATGGAATTTGAATTCTTTTCAATAATTTAAATTCTTTTTTGTGTATATATATAGATATATAGTTCACATGGAGCGACTGTTTTTCAATACTTTTCAATGAGTATTTTTAATCAGAGATAATAATCACACCGTTACAAAGACAAATTATTATTAAAGAATAGTAGCAACTATAGCTGTGTCGTTCACTGTTTTTATTATCGAGCAATATCTATAGTGATGTATTGGTGGAATGAGAATTTATTACGTGTGTTTGCGTTGATTTCAGAATCCTGAACATGCCGAAAATATGGATGTTGAACCTGCCAATTACCTAAATATCAGTAGTTCTGATGGTGTTAGCGTGAAGATAATTATGACACTGAAAATGGAGGAGAAGAAGAATATGAAGATGAATTTCATCATGACGATGATGTAGAAGACGATGAAGAAGAAGAGGACGATGAAGAAGAAGAAGAAGAAGAAGACGATTATGAAGCAAATGCAGATGTTCCCTTGATTGCTAAACGTAATAAGACTGCTAAAGATCATGTCCTTGCTCAAATCGCCATATCATGTAGTCATCAATTATCATATGCAGCTACACTTGATAACTTGAAGTGGATTAAATCTATATATCATGATAATACAATACCTACAACTAAAGATGGGTTATGGAAATTTCTAAATCGCAGTGATGATTGTCTGACATATCATTATTATTGCCAGTTATGTCAAGACTATTTAGGCTTGAAATGCGAAATAACCAAAAAATTGACTAGACAGTGTGAATGTAAAGCGTGTGGTCCTGATGATAAGTTTCAATGTAATTTAAGTTACTTTATATACGTGAGTTTATCAACACAAATTCAGGAATTATTGTCTATACCTAACATCAGTGAGTCGTTAAAATATAGATTTCATCGAACAAAGAAAGATCCGGAGGCTTACGAAGATATTTATGATGGCCAAGAATATAAATCACTATGCAAACGTGGCAAATTTTCGGCAACATGGTATAATTTCTCATTAACTATGAATACCAACGGATGCAATGTGGCGAAGTCTTCTAAATCAAGTGCATGGCCGATTTATGCTGAGATCAACGAGCTACCTCCACATATGCGAAAGAAACATATGCTTCTTGCGGCAATATTCGTGGGCGAAACACATCCAGTAATGAATAATTTTTTAAGACCATTTACCACAGAAATACAAAATTTATTTAGTGCTGGTATTAAATGGAAACCTAACAATAATTCAGAAGTAACATCAAGATTCACTGTTACCACATGTAGCTTAGACGCGTCGGCCCGAGCTGCAGTGGCTTGTATCAAGCAATTTAGCGGAAAATATGGTTGTTTATATTGCTATGCAGAAGGCAAACCCGTAGGACGTGGTAAACGAATTTATCCATTATCTCAATGTTATCAGAAAGAACGATGTGATGCAGAGATACGTAATGATATGAGTCAGGCTTTTGATACCGGTATTGTGATACATGGAATAAAAAATATATCAGCATTAGTAGCTCTACCATTATTCGACATAAGTAAAGGTGTTGTTGTCGAAGC
>JAPYZH010000436.1:0-54841 GCA_030523085.1 Meteorus colon
CCGGATTAATTATTAAACAATACGATTGGTGAGCGCTAGTCTACTCTAATTACAAATATAACGAGCGTGGCCGGTGCCACCTCGTCACAATATATATATGTATATATGAAGTTAGCAAGTTCTAGCGTGTTGGCAGTATTTGTGTGTAGGCGAATAAACCGCTGTCCATATTCACATAAATATATATCATCAAGTCAGAACTAACGGACACATGACAATACAATAAATAAATATGTTACTTCAATAAATATTCGTGAAGATTCGGTATTATTGAAATTTCCACTGTTTTATAGGGATAAGATAGACTGATGTATTAATTTTTTATATACTCAGCTGATGTTTATTTCTATGAGTTTTTATGTATGTTTGGAATTTACTTTGGTGGAGAAGTTCGTGAAGGAAATGAAGTGAGATATATCAATGTGGGTATGTGAATGTACATTGTTTTATATTTTCTATATTTCATGTCGTGAATGTATATAAATATATGTTGGGAATATATCCAATTTGAGTATATAGGATGTGATGTTCTTCATGAAATTCATGCAGCCGCATTCTCTGAATAACTATCGTACTTGCGGGACATGTGACCTCGGTGTGTCGATCGCTTGACCTCTCCTCTTTACTATGTGCTGTGTATATGTATGAGTGTGTGTACATACCACAATCATGCATCAGACACGCCCAATAGACGCCGCGAGATCACTCACTCAACGATCGTATACGTCACCACTTGTCATATTGTGATATATTAGACCGCGAGAATGGACTTGTCAATGTAACAGATTTTTCTTCTTTAATTCTGGTTGACTGGGTTTGACTTTTTGTGGAGATTTTTTTTTTCTCACTTCGTGTTGAGTGAATAGTTGAGAGGATGATTCCTTTCGTGTTGGATTTTTCAATATGGAAAATTGTTGAGAGTGAGAATTTAATGGTGAATTTTTACGAGGGAATTGGAAAACTATTAATTCTAATTGGATTCAGTAATGGATTTTTTATTTTGAAGGATTTTTTTCGTTTTATAAATAATATGTAGTAATATAGTTATTGAATTTGATAAACTGGCAGAATAGTCGGGAGTTTTGAATCAGTTAGTTTTTGTATTAATTAAAATTGAGTGATGTTTTATTTGGAGTATAAAGCGATAAAATGTTGGCGGATATTTTTTCATTTGTTTGTTCTCATCGTGTTTGATTTGAGTTCTTGATTGTAATAATTATATACTAGAATATTTGTGTTTGGAATTGACGTTAGGATTAATTCAATGGTACGGTTGGAAACTGGTTAACGATAATTAATTTAATTTTTTATTTATCTGAAGAAAAATTATTATTAGCTTGATTGGCTGGTTATTATTCTGCAGATATTACTAATAAAATACGCGCGTGATATGATCAATATTCATGACAGAAGCTTTCTCATTAATAGTCTTTAATTAATTGATTAATTAATGATAAATTCAATGGTATATATTATTTGATACATACGTTGAACAAACGTGATGCTTTTATACTCCAATGCATTTTGATTTGATGATGAAGCGAAGTTGCACTGAGAGTTTACTGAGGTAATACGAACACGCCAATCGTATTTTGTGAGCGTACGAGAAGTGTTTAATTAAATTAACTAGAAGTGAAAGTATGTTAATGTTTGTAATGAATCATTTACCATTTGCATTCAAAGTGATCAACATTTCTTTGAGTTATTTTCAATGTTGATTTAGCATACTTTTTAATTTTTCTTTTTGTATAAATACAAATTCAGGAGAATGTGAATTGGAGTATTCAAATTTATTCACAATGTTTTCGAAGTAATTGATTTAAAAATGAATGACTCCAATTATACAATGAGATTTTCATTAATTTTCAATTGATTCTATTGATAACGAAATACAAATCACAGTTTTATGATATTCATTGAGTTTCCCTTTTATATAATTACATAAATAATATTGGAAACAATGAAAATTTATTGTCATGAAATTAAATATATATTTTCAGCGTTGAATTGCAAATGAACAATAAAATTTCATTTTAATATATTTTATTGACAATGTTCATTTCTATAAACTATAAATTTTCATTTTTAATTAGTGTTCCCATACGAGTTACATGATATTGCAAATTAATATGAAAAATAACAATTGCAAAATTGCGTTCACAAAAAAAAAAGAAAGAAAACCCAATAAATTTTTAGTTCCACTCTAAACATATATTCTACCCACCTACTTTCACACAAATGGGATTAATCAAATACATTCTCTCTATTCCCTGTTCACCTATTTTTCCAAATAGTCCAATCTCGTGACAAATAAAAATTGTGTCACGATATATTGCAAAACACTTGACAATGCACACAAACAACCCATATTTATATTTATATATTCTATACATATAAATTGTGGGAATTTTTTATTTTTTTTTGATGGCTGGATTGACGCAATGTTAACAATGTCAGTGTACATCCACGTTATTTTTCCTCTTGTCTTTTTTTTTTTCAATGTCAATTTTTTTGGTTATTAAATTCATTGTTTGAATTGGCAATAGCTCAACGAGTGAACCAAGAAGGGTATGAAAATGAGTGTTGATGGAAAATACTCGGATATATGTGTATGTGAATGTATGTGTGCGATGGAAAGCAGAGCGCAGAGAGTCGTGTACGAATTGATTGAAAACGGTTGGATGATTGATTGGATGTTGAAAGATCGACGGGCATGTTCGTGCCTGCAGAAGAGAACTCGCCATGAAGCTCTCACCTCTCGACCGTTGTGTATTCCGCGCGATCTATACGAAAATGATATATACATATGTAGCGGATATATCTATGTGTGTAGAGTAATGGATAGTTATATAGTGGATACATATGTAATGCATATTTATATATGCATAAATGTGGATATGTTTATATGCCTGAATTCACAGAGACGTTAAAAGTAATAACTCAAACGATTTGTCGTCATGACCGATCTTCAGCGGTTGCTGCGTGTTTCCATCGTGGTCAATTCATCATTCATGAATTTACATTTGTATATACATATGTATGTATGCAGATATATTTGTGTATATATGCATTCAAATATGCACATATGTATGGACGCAGTTGCCATTTTACTCGTCTTTTTTTTCTTTTTTTTTTCCAAAGAACATGTCGTTTATCGATTTGAAACGGGGAAAACATGATTTGATGGGTAAAAAATGGTACGAGTGTCATTTTTATTTCAAAAGGTAGAAAAAGTGATGGTTGAAGTAGAGGATGGGACATATAAATTGATATTAATTTGATTAGTTGAACGACAGGGGACTGAAAGGAGAATTATCTTTGGAAGCTATTTTGTCTATTTCTGTAATGACAGAATTCACTTGTGAATTCATGAGTACGAAATTCATACTCTAGAGAATATTTTCGGGTAGAATTTAATTAATTAATTATTATTATTCTTGGAATGTTGAAGTCGTATTTATAACAATATTTCTGATTTTTACGCTGTTTAACCGCAGAGCGTATATGCTGCTTTGGAATGAAATATAAAAAGGTTGTAAAAAGTGAATGAACTTTGGAGAGTCAAACTGGAAGAGAAAATGCTGTTGAACGAATAGCTTTTCAATCTGGTTATAAAAAAATGAAGTATTTTATTTGCTCTCCCCTATATTCGTGGATCAGAATTAATTTTTTTTTCATCTGTTGTGAAATTGGCGATTGCATTGCTGAGAATTTTTGGTGGACTTGCATATATAAAGCATCAAAGGAAAGTTTGAACGACCAACTCATAAATACGCGTTGCGTATTCATCATCATTGTGCACAGAGTTTGGGGTTTTTTGCCTTATATTCATACGTTTCTGTATAGGAAATTTATGCGAATATATATATATATATATATATTGTGGGAGAAATTTTTTCGTTTCTTGTTCAGGTATTTATATGAATAGTTTTGTATTATACGAGAGGAGTGAAAAGCATTTGAATGCGATAGCCACGATGAACCAAATTTTCTCGGACGTTTTTTCTCAACTTTTCTCTCTTTCTCTTTGTCAACTTCTTCTCTGATGTATTTTAATATTACTCCGCAATATTTACCAGTGCGAATATAAATTCTTTTACGTTTATGATATGATATTCGTACAATGTTGCATGAAATTCAAATATTTATATGAATATAGGGCCAGTACTTTGTATCTGTATTCTAGCGACTGTTAGTTTATCTCCCCATTTTAAATTTTTACTAATGTGAAGTAGTGGATTCATATTTTTTCATGACCTCTCGTCATCTCTTCTTCTGACATTTAAAGCTCCGCGTATTTATTCCGCGAAACAGGATCTAAATGAAAAAAAGAAACAAAAAAACAAAAGAACGAATAAATTTCATGGGAATTATGTATATAAAAATTTCAACAGCGAGAAGAATTGTGAAAAATAACAAATGGCATTTTGAGGAAATTTGAATAACTCACGAGAGCAGGTTATGAACAATAGCCTTTATATGAAATTTCGGAATTTCAAGAGGAGAAAATGAATATTTTTCATGACAACCCTCATATTTTAATAAACAATTTTATCATTTTCAAGTACAGTCCTCGTCACATCATTTTAATTAAAAACTATTTCAAACCATTTCTGGTAGATTTTTGTATTAAAATTGATAAATTCTCAAATAATTCATTGTGATATTCAGTAATTTGTTTTTACTTCCCCTATTGAATGTTTATAAATAGAAAAAAATTGAAACTACAGGAATTTGATAATTGCGCAATAGCACAAATCTGATCATTTATTATTCTCGAACGATTAGTTTCAGTATGGTTTATTGATCTATTTTTAATTTCGGACTTACGGCGTGACTTGAAATAGAAGAATTGTGGTATTATACTTAAATTTGTTGTGGAGTATCGTACATATATCGTGCAGTGAATGGGCGGATAATTTATCTGCATGTAATAGGAGATAAGAGGATTTATTGCGAGTAGGATATTAGAATAGGTGTTAAGGACTTTAGAAAGTTAAAAGATCTGAATGTTTTCAAAATGACAGTCGATAACTCAGAATAAGTTAATTAAAAATGGCATTGGATTAGTGTGAATGTTTGTGTTAGTTCAACTGTGGAAGTAATTTCATTGTAATATAGGAATATAAGTCAACATGAATCGCGTAGTACGAGTACTGTTGAATCATCGGAGTGGATAATTAACTTTGTGATAATCACAGTGGTATTGTGTCAGTGCAGCTGGAAGGAAAACTAACAAGTCTCACCTTCGGTCAATTTCGCGAGAAAATTAACTGCCATTGTTTTCAATACTGTGAGCAATTATCATGATACATAATATTTGTAATGGACTTCGATCATAAACCTGTTTTCATTCTTTTTTACAAATTCATGTAGTCATTTGAACAGGTTTTTTAGGTCGTTATTAATTTTTTCTGACAAATTATGAGATTACTATCTCAATTGTTAGAAAATTTACGATCGATTGGACAAGAAAAGGTTACGATACGTTGATTTTTTTGTGATTTATGAGCAATAGACTTGCGTGGTATTTTTAATTTTAAAGTAGGAAAATGTGGAAAATGAGTGGAAAGCAAGGGCGAATATTCATAATTGTTTTGGAAAAACGAATGTAATATTAGTTATGAGTTATTCCCAGCAGTAAATTATGAGCATGAACAATGAATTTGTGTATAAAGAGCTTTTGAATTTATAATGAATAAGAACATTTATTCAATTGGTTCTCACTTTTGTTATTGTTAGTAAATTGGAAATACAAGAATAATGAGTGCTTATCTCATGCAATTTAATTATCTTTTGTGTTTTGTTTAAATGGTTGTGAAATATAAAAATTCATTGTCAAAAAATGTGAAAAGTACTTTCTAAAAAAGAAAAATTGATTTATTCCAAGTGCATACCCAACGTCAATAACTTAATCACATAAATATAATGATCAGCACACACACGAATACTCGCATACGTATATATATATATATTCAATACTCATTAACACAAAGAATATCCAATCCAATTCCAATATGTGAATCACTGAAAGTCCATTACCACACGATTGGAGAAATTTCCATTGAACGCCTTAACGACTTATAGGTAGTTGTATACATAACCACACGTATTAATCATCGATTTTCATTTCCGATAGGATTTAATATCCGTTTATAAAAAAAAAAGTGCAGAAAGACAGAATAATAAACAAAAAGTTCATAATATTTTTTCTATAAATTCGCAATTACAAGTGAAACATTTTTTTTTTCGCCGTTTCATGGTAAATTAAAATTTACGTAAAATTTTCTCTTACAGAATAATTTAATTTGTGAATGTTGCATTCGTCTTCATCATGGAGTAGATAATGTCAATACATCAACAACATTACGATAGTTTGTCTTTTATTGTTTGTTCGAAAGGAACAGGGCTGAAATAAATTAATATTATTTCTGCTATGTCAATTTCATTTATCTAATCAGTCATTTCTCGTGACAAAAACATCTTCCTTACCCCTCATCTGAAAATATTTAGTCATCATGTATACATTACAATGACGGTTGGATACTCGTCTCATAAATGCTATGCAAATTTCCCATGCTGCGGTTCAGATCACTTTGTAGAAAGGCGAGGCGCATAGCTAGCGAATAATAGGAGAAATGTGCGACAAAGCGAAAGGTAGATGGTGATGCTAAAGCTAGAGTGAATGAGAATGCAAGAATATGCGCACACCACTCGTACGATGGCAAAGTGTCGCCGCTTATATTCCACGGGACATGCACGACTCGCGTGTCTTCCTTATCACTCGGTAAGATAGCTTGCACTTTGCATACGTGGCATAATTCAACGCTCATGCTCCTTCTCTTACTCTTCATTCTCCTCTACACACTCTCTCTCTCTCTCTCTCCATTCTTCTTATGTATAAATTCATATCATATCATTTATCTGTTTGCTCTATATCCATTTCGGTAAATACTCGTTAATTGGAATTGACCATGAAAATTACGGAATTATCGAACACGAAATATGATAAATGCCATTCATTTCATTTATTGAGGAAATTGAATGGCCCATGAATATTTTGCTGATGTGAATGCGATGGTTTAATGAATCACATGTGGAGTTTTGTAGTAAACCATCTATCAACATTTCAGGAAGTTTACTCATCCATTTACTACTGCATGAGTAAACGTAAAAGTTAGTCATTCCTTAGTAAAAAAAAATCTAGTCATTAATGTTCAAATAGAATAATATTACTTGCGTCATAATTTAAAATTGCTGGAGGGAGAGGAAGAAAAAAAATTAAATTGAACATTCCTTGATATCTTGTCATAAATTGAATTTGAAAGTTAAGTTTTATAACTTTGTTTCATGCATCGTTCTAAATTTTCAATAACATTTTTTACAACACACTGGTGATATTATCGTTTTCATTTTCACGACATTGTCCGCTTACGCTACCAATTTCATTACTCTTCACTGTCACACATTGATGTTTTATACCATTGGCCATCACTGACAACTTCAAACCTCATTCACGTGAACACATCTTGACGCGCCAATGTTCGATTTCTCATTCTGCGCCAACTGGACATGTATACCAGTTTAAACTTGTCCCTGAGATAGCAAACTTTGTGGACGACACAAAATGTATATATGTTAGTTTGAAAGCAAGGTAGCATGTATATATATATATATATATGTAGTGTCATCTGCTCGTTTATGGAACAGTGACTTTAGTAGTGTAAGATTCACGAAGCCGGAAATTCCAGAGTTCGTGCTAAGTGCCGCCCAAGAGTCAGCGTCAAGATCTTTCGATTTTACCTTATAGCTATGTATATATATTCTGTATCTATATATCAAGATTGTCATCCTGTCTATATGACGTAAGTATGAGCATGACGGTGGTTCTAAGTCTTAAGTACATTCTCAAAGCGTTTGTCACGATTTTCCGATGAATTAAATTACATTGAAGAAAAAAGGGACATCAGAATTAAAGAGGAAAATATATATGAAGGAAAATTGTTGGTGCAGGAAATATAAAATAAAGAGGATGAGTACATGGGTAAAGTTGAAGTATGAAGCGTAGAAAAAATTACTTTGGCTTTCTTGTAATAATCCTCAGCAGTGTAGGTTGAAGAATCTTTTTTAGTTCATAAATTTTTGCAAATATGTAATAAATGAAAATTTCATTTGAGTTCAAATATGAAATACCATAATGAATATCGGAAAAATTTATCAAATGGTTTACTTAGGGCGAAAATTATTCCGTCTAGACATCGAACTTAAGTAGCTATCTCATATTACACATGTTAAGTTTTACATATACATATTTAAAAAATATATATATATATATATATACAGACAGACATGCATACATATAAAACCGTCGTGAATGAACATTTTGATTTATGGAATCATTTGTCTCCATCTGTAATCTAATTAACAAACAAACAAAAGAGCATGAGAAAATAAAATTGGAATTAATTAATAATGTCATTTCTAACATGATTGAAGTCAAATTATTTATTTATATATTCCCCCATAATGAGACAAAGCTGCTGACAATTAATATTATTCCAAAAATATCTCTTATGTATTCACATATTATCTGGTGCAGGTGGAATTTTTCTATCCACTACGTAACGTGTTTGACATTCTTATTAACAAGTATTATAATCTTTTTATCCTGATTGCTATTCACTATTCAAATATAATATTTCAAAACCCATATATATATATTATGGTATTATTCACCTAACTTATTCGTTATCGCACTGTGTGTAGGTGTACATAAAAGATTTATTGTCACAGATATAAATTTGAAATCTAAAAGAGAAAAAAAAAAGGGGAGAAAAAAAAAGAGTTCGAGAGATATTTTTATGAAATTACCTGGAGGGCAAAATAATATTTCACAAATGTCGTTGTAAAAATCGGTGAATGGGCGTATCCCTTCTCGATGTAATCCAACTAGAATATAGAGATAAAATGTGTATGAGAGGGTGAAAGAATTGTAGATATATAGAACGAATATTTCATGAATGAAGCTTGTAAAAATGTTTGGGTCAAATGGTACCAGTTGACTCTGATAATTGGCAACTACGACCTCAGTGGAGAGAAGTCAGCAAATAAAAGATAGATAGAGATGAAGTGAACGAGGTATAGAGAGGATAGAGTGAATGAATGGGAGAAGAGGGATCAAGAGGGCAAAATAAAGTAACATTAGCCTGTTAGTCCATTATACTTTATACGTGTATACTCGAGTCATCATTGTGCCCTACAATCATCATCATCATTTCTCCTTTCTCCATTCTTCTTCACTATCATTATTATAGAGTTCTTACGCTTTATGTAACGTATAGTGACACACAGTGTACATAAATAATACTACATGTAAATTTGTACAGATAGAATAAGTTTATTTAAACTTTTTTCATCGTGAATTAATAAAAATGATTGTGTTGATAATGTTAGAGATGATTTTAGTAATTGTATTTTCAGTTAAATTCAACCTAATAATTCAATTTGTCGAGAATGTTACCGATGGGTTAATGTTAATTCTCTTCTATCTGTCATCAGTAAAATAAAAAAAAATTCTTCGTTAAATATTTAAATAGTTTGAACGTTGAGATCTCACATTGTCATTCAATCTGAGTTATTAGAAAATTAATATTTAACACAAAACTAAAAGTGCAATTGAACCCATTCCATAAAGAAACAAAATGTTATTTATTAATATCAAATGAAATATTTATGCATCACAGTTCATCACAAATTTATTTATCAACAATTTTCCAAACTCATTTTTACATATGTCCAGACATGCTCTTTTGACTTTTATACAAGCAACAATCCGACTCGAGACACCTCTTGAACAAATTTATACAGGTGTATAGAGATGTATATATTCGTTGTATGCCTGTTTCTTTACCCACACACAAACACACACACACACACACATACACATACACTCGCATATAGACAAACGTGTATTTCTATACCAGCCGTTTTCCTTCTCGTGGGATTAAATCGCGCGCGAGGAAAGAGCCCAAGACTCTCCAGAGATGGGTCTCGGGACTAGCAATTTCGGGATAGAGCATCTCCTTTCATTTCTCCTTCGCTCGCTTCGTCTGTGTCTTACCCTCATTGCAATACTGCCAGACATCCCATATATATATATATATCTACACTGTATGTTGCACTTGAGTTTCGGATCGAACGTCTGAATACGTTCAAAGTCGATGGTGCAGCCTCACAGTTGAGACTTGGTTTCATTCTACTGAGTTTTTATATATATTTTCTTTTTTATGTACATTCCCATCTCACCTATACAAGTTCATACAGGTCGATGCGCTCTAAAGCTTTCTGAATGGCTCATCGTTAGAGCACTTTTTCCCCTCTTTTACTCACCCTCTATATCTCTTTCATGCATCCTGAACTTTAGCTCTCTCACATTCTCTTCGTTTGTATCGGTTGGTCTATCTTTCGTTCTACGTCTACCTCTCATCCTCTCATCCTCATCTCTATCTTCAACTCCTCATTCCATCTTCTGTGGAATATCCCAACACAGCGTCACCTCAATGTGCAGCTATTCATTTCGTTTTGGTGCTGTGCCAAACGAGGCACGCGCGCGCACACCCTCCTGCCACCCTTTATTTTGCTTTTCTCACACTTTGTATTCGACGCGAGGAAAATATTCAACAACTCTATTCCTGTTATTTGTCAGTATCAGATACGGATCGAAATTATATCTGGAGGAGTTTTTTTTTTCTTTCCTTGCAACAGAATTGTATTTATTCAACGCTGCTCTTTCTTAATTGAGTTATTAAGTAATATTTTTGTCTTTATTGCGACAAGTATTTATTTTTGGCGAGTGTGCCACTTTCATCCTTAGGATTATTTTATTATTTTCAATCCAATTATCAGTTTATTAATAATGAAAGAACGAAAATATTCATGTGATATTTGATCAATGGATCTGCAGAAATGTCATCTTTCACTCTTAATCTCATTTTTATTTTCATATTATTCATTTACTGATTAAATTTTGCCATAAATTTTACAACAAATATAATTTACACAATGAAAAAATAATAAAATTGTTCATTCTTAATAATTGCACTGTGGTCTTCTTTTATTTATTCATGAATACCACTGCGCTCATCTGTTGAAGTATATCATCACGTGACAATTCAACATACACGATCTTATACACATATACACTTATACATACATGTAGATATCCGGTAATTTTCATTCCACATCTAATTTCACTAACGAGCAACGAGAGCGATCCGTTTCCTGCGATTCATTCAACTGCGACAAAATGAGGATGATAGTTATACACATATGCACTATCTTACAATGTATCTGCATACAGAACAGAGAAGAGGAGAGAGAGGGAGAGAGTAAGAGAAGTGTCCACACCCCGTAGGCATTCTATAACGTTTGACATCCTACTCTCATCGTGATTGTGGTTGGTCATATCAACATTGTTCATCTATACATAAAGTAAAGTGAAATAACAGAATGAATGAATTTAGAAATAGTAATGCAGAAATGTAAGATAAAAAAAAATATATACAAGCGAATGAGACACCACAGAGAGTCTGAAAGGTTTCTGGGTTTATAATCATTTCATTCACCCGCATCTGTTCACATTTCATCCTGAAAAGCTCTAACGAGTTTAAAGTTCAGCAGAACGACATTAGAATCAACAAAAGAGACAGAGGGGTCAAAGGAAAGACAACCATGAGAGTCGTAGTGGTACCTTAATACCTTTTCTCCCTTTTTCAACCACTGTCTCCCCTCTTCCCTCGAGGCTTTTATGTCTTTTTTTTTATACGTTTTCTACCGCGTGCACCAGTGTCTTGAAGCGAACGCAATAAATGAATGTCCCGAGGGCCCCCTCATATACATGCATACCTTAAGGTGAATGTTGTGTATGCATTTCCAGTTCACTTGCCCTTCTTTCTTTGCCTGCATGCCACAGGGGGTGAATATGCATTGGATCGTGCAAACGCCCGCGCGCTCGAGAGAAATCCAAAGTAAGACAAGTATCTATATGCCAAACGAAGTGATGTAGAACGTGAAGCAAAAGGTAGGATAGAGAAGACTAAAGAGCATACGGCGTTGGTTCACCGATAAGCTTTTGCCGAACAAGCGGTTATCGGTCGCGTACGCGCACACGGACTCTACAAGTTATCGTGTGGATAAAAGTTTGTGTGTATATGTGTATATATAGATGGGAAGAGAGGGGAATTGTAGACGGACGTCTGCTTATCTATCTTTACGCTCGAGGGTTATCGAAATACCCTTTAAAGTCGCGATCGGCCAATTATTTTTTACTCCCAAGCTGTATGTCATTCATTCACGTTTCAACGTGTTATCCCTTATATACTTTTTATATACATTGTTCAGACTATGATGCTTATGAAGGTCTGTGATGGTTGTGTGTGTGTGTGGGTGGGTGTACAGAATATTTATTGGCTCTTTCAACCTTCTTGGCTTTTATTCTCTGTCCTCGTTTACTCACAATCGTGATATTGGTAAATAGATAGCATTCAAAATTTTTCATCCGAATAATTAACGGATAAATTGGCCACGTCTGGCGATGATGGGATTGATATGGAATGAGGCGAAGCTTTTATTTGTATCTGATCTTTTTGTAGTGGATGTGACAATTTTCACTGAGAAATTTTGGTGGTTTGATGGGAAGAAAACAATATCATCAATTGATTCGAAAATTAAATTTGCGAAATGATTTCAACCTTATCATTATGACTATTTTCATTTTTCTTTTTCTCTTTTTTACTTTTCAATACATCTTGTGATTACCAACAATATTTCTATGAAAAATTGGAAATATATTATAGGAAAATCCGGATAATATCAGCTCAGTTGAACCTAGCATACAATAAATGAAGCTACGAATAGAAATAGAAAGAGAAGAAAATAAAAGACCGATCAATATATTGTAAAATATTATACTTAGTGACATTGAGGATTCAGTGGCGTTTTTTCTGTTTGCAATCTCTCTCATCATCTCATATACATACTAATATACATATTAATAGCTATACATATATATTTATGTTTGTTATATGGGTATATGTAGATTAGAGTCAAGCATGAGAAGAGGCAGACGTATCGGATGCGGCTTGAGGGTGTAATACTCGTCTCGAATTCACCTGCCATATCGAGAGGTCAATACACCCCAAACACATTCACTTATATATCTATATGATATATCCATTTTATTTTTCTTTCCTTTTTTTTTTCATTCATTTTCTTTTTCAATGTCTGCGCGATCCTGTCTACTGTACCATCCTCCTCTGATGCCAAACTTCCACATAGGATGTGAGGATTTTCCAGACACACACGAAATTCATCCCCCCATCGTGAAAGGCTCGATTTTAGTTTGGCCCAAATCCAAATCCTGCCAATTTTTTTTTCTTCATATTTTCACGTCTTCTCATCTTTTCTGTCTCTTCTGCTTTCTTTTTTTTTACTTTCTGTATACAGTTGTGTATATATTTGGGAGAGTTGTGGGAGTGAAATAAGGGAAGTGTAGGAGAGAGGGAATGAGTTTGTCGATTTCGAGATCAGATGAAATGGAAATTGAAATTAATTATTTTTAGCAATTTTGCAATTGTATTTTTGTGGCAATTCGTTTTGCCTTGATGAGTAATAATTAAACTATTGATTTACTTTAACACCAAATTTTTGATATCAATTTGAAAACTTTACTTCAAACATGTTCAAAAGCCTTGATTGAATCATCAATTGCTCGTTGAAAATAAATGGAGAAAAATTTCCAGAAAAAATCCGACTTTCACACTGACAAAACAGAAAAAATTACACCAGACAAAAAGAGAATAGATGGAAAATTAGGGAGAAAACACTGCACATCTGCATGTGTATATGTGTACATAGTCTATTTCTGAGTCTCGTCTTCACGTTTTCCCCTTGGGTTTCGAGCTTATGAGCTTGGTAACCAGATTATACAGGTACGTGCACGAATTTTCTCTTGAAAAACTTGCACTTCTATATACCCTCGATATATCTCACTTTTCTCTTTTTCTCTCACTCGATCCTACTTCACTTCCTCCCTCCATCTCTCGTCTCCCTTGGCTTATAGACCATCTCGTTTGCGAAGAAGAACAAAAATTACTGCAAACCCCATGGCGAATATACGTATGTATACCTAATACACAGTATGAATATGTTCGTCTCCGTTTTTCACCCTTTATTTTTTTTTTGTTCATTCTCTTTGTTTTTCTGTTCTTCTTTTTATTTTTTTTTTCATCCTCTCCCCCATTTTTTTTTTTTTTCTATATATTCAAGTGCGGCAAAGTCCAGTCCAAATGCTTCTGCACAAAAATTGCACCGACGGCAAATAAAAGGCCGCAGTAGAAAAAAGGTTTCAATGAAAAAAAAAGAGGGAAACAAAAATAATGGAAAAAAAAAGAAAGGGGAACAAAGGAACAGTTGAGAGAAAGTAAACGGATATATATATATATATATATATATATATATGACTGTTGGACATTTTTGTCGTCGCGAACGTAACGCTGGGATTATATGAGAGAACAAAAACCATATAGATACATTTTCATGCGCTTATATATTATATATTTCATCGTTGAGCTTCATTCTCATTTCCTCTTCCCCTCCTCTCTACATTACCTATGTCTATACACATTCTACATATAAATATACATATATATATCACTTTGCATCTGTCTATCTTTACGAATGAAGAGGACATGCGAAGAGCGTAATTCCAACGTGAATTTTCGTCCGCGTGAATTTATACTCTTCAACATGAACAAATAAAATGAAAAGTCACTCACCATTCTAACATATATATATATATATATATATATATACATATGTATATATAATGTATTTGTGTATATGTGCTGGATACATGCATGGCCTCAGGTGTGCTACTGCCATTTTCGGCGTCGTATTGTCCTCCCTATATAACTCGTTCGAGTTATAATTGTTCCAGTGGGTTTTCACTCGTCGTTAAGGATTGTGCGGTATATACATAGATGAATATATTTATTTAATTTTTGAATTATGAGCGTAATTTTGAAGATGTGTTGAAGAAGAAAAAAATTATGGTTAAATATGAATGGTGGAATTTAGTGTTGAATGTTGAAATTCTTTTGGTAACTGTCTTACAAGTGACAAAGTGTAATTTAAAATGGGCTATTTACAAATTAACGTATGCTTAAATCAGTGTGTGTGTGTGTGTGTGTGTGTGTGTGTGTGTGTGTATGGGTGTATGAGTGTTTATATAGAATAGTTAGTCGACTTCTATAGACTGTTGTTCTCACCACAGACATTGAGTTCTCGTTAAAAGAGATTTTAAAGCCCTCTGTGGAAAATTTTGCGCAACTCTGCTGTACAAAGTAGTTGAGACAATGCACATTCACATATATATCTATATATGTGTTTAAATACGGTTATAGTGGTCTAAAAACATGTATAGACATGTTAGTTGCCTTCTTTTGGCGTGGGAATCGCTCAAGGCTGACATCTGATGCGCCAAAAACTACGGAAAAGAATCGAAGATAAAAAAAAGAGACGTGATGCGATGGATGATCGGTTTTCACTGATGTTCGCTCTAGTGTGTGCGTGTATATGTAGTCGAACCGGATTTTATTTGTGTGTGTATACGACGGGTAACAAGACACGCTACAAAATTCGGCTAACGAACCCGCGAGCCATTGGTGCTTTTAACACGTGTGTTTTTTGTTCTCGTTGTTTGGTTGTTATACTTAAATTTTATATTTCTGGTTTTTTTATGTTTGCGATTTTGGCTTGAGTATAATTTGGCGTAACGTATATTCAAGAAAATTACACGCAGAACTGTTGAATGTCGAGTGTAGTACTTTAAATTTAGCCGATAGCGAAATGTAAGATTTTTTTTTTGTGGTGTTTTTTCTTCTGCTATTTATTTCGTTATTTTTTCTGTGACAATAATGAAAATACAAAAGACAGAAAATAATGTTGAATAGCACAGTCGCTATGTTATGTAATTGGGCGTGGGAAAATGATAAATATAAATCATAAATATTATCGTGAAGAGCTTGAAGTGAACACAGGCGTCATGGATAGCGTGTTGACAATGAATAGATCTATAGCATGCACATATGGGCTGTGCTATAATGGACAAGGATTGATACTGATAATCCACATAAAACCGCAGCAGCGTGTGCTGCCACATTACGCGGATGCAAAAGCCAGCAGTTCAAATAATGCACATACAAACACACATGTACATATATAGATATATTTACAGACGTTCCGGCGATAAAGTCTTGACGCGTGTTATTACTGTATCACACGACACATATAAAGGGGTGACGCGACGAGTGTTTGTTACATAACCATGTACACCAGAAAGAAAACCGCGCGTGTAAATATTATAAATGTTTATTTGTGTACGAGTGGAATTCGCATGGTATTTTGTACTCTACACAAATTTATTTCTTTACCACAGTATCACAAATTGCAAGTTTATATATTTATATGATAGATGAAACGTCACAGTGCAAATATACAGAGTGCTGTGTAATTTGAAACTAATTTATTATTGAAATATTGGGTACAAAATTCAATGACACGTTAATTTTAACCAGTCAAGTCAATCCTGGAATACGATCGTTACATTCATTTTTAATGAGATTATTTTAGATGCTGGGAAAATTGATGTTTGACAAACTAGGGAATACCAATGAGCTGATATTAGAATTGAATATTTAAGATATTTATTAGTTTATCATTGGATTGGTAGTGGTTGATTCGAATTTGGAAATTCTAATGGGTTTGAAGCTATTCAGATATTGAATGTATCAAAATGTAAACTCTTGATTATCTGTGACATATTTGAAATTACTTGGCTATGGAATAAAACAAAAAATATTTCAATTTTCACGCATTTTTATGGTGGAAAATTGGCTTTGCCATTTATTTGAAATAAATTTTGCAAAATTGAGTCAATTAGAGTGTTAAGAAATGATAGCCTGTATGATATTCCAATTTCATGCTCGATATTTAAATAATAATTTCGATCATAAGTCTTGTAACACCCTGTATATATGTATATGTGAATAATATGCGTTTGGAATTTAGTCAACACGCGAACTTGCGTGCACAAACGCGCTTTTCTCCCTTCAGCCAAAACGAGACTTGATATTCGCCTGTACAGTTGCCGCGTGTGCTCTCCCACGCTCTTAAATATCCACATTTAATTCTCTGTATGTATTCAGACATGTGGATATGGAGATACATTATGGGTTTATATTCTGTGAAAGCGTGTGTGTATTTATATACATGAAAATGTGGCATTTTAATTTCCGACCTCAATGCCATATTATTTTCATAACTTCGACTTGACCCGTTGCGTATGAATATCACACTAATAAAAGTGAACCAGGTACATAATTAATTTTCATCTTTGATTTTGCGTTATACTCTCGAATATAGTGGAAAAAATATGGTGTTTTCTGTTTTTTCTTTTTTTTTTTTCTCTCTCACTGTTAGCGCTCTGAAAATGAATGTTTATTTTTATTTTTCAACATTTTGTGTTTACATAAATTCTACAAATTGACATTCAGAAATGTGTATGTGTTCATTGCATTCAGTCGTTGTATTTTACATCAAATGTTGACTATAAATATCAATTCATCAGCTAATGACTATTATGTAGAGTGCAACGATATATATATGTCATCTGTTTTATGAATTGTCTTCATTATATTGGAAATAATAATCCATCAATGATATAAAATCCCCTCGAAATTCGTTGAGGGTTAAATTCATTGATATTTTCCCCATTGGAAAATTGAAATGACAGATATTGAACTGATCAAAATTACCAATTATTCTTTGTGTGTTTATAATTGAAATAAATAAAAATGAATTTATTCCTGTCGAAGGAAATGAACTGATTGAAAGAGGGAAAACCCAATTTTTTTTTCACATTCAAACATGAAGAGAGTTTGTTATTTATCAAAGAGACGAATATTTTAAAGAGACATTGAAAAATAAAAAGAACAAGTAAATTGCTAGAACACGGGTTAGAAAAAAAAAATTGTTTCTTCATTCATTTTTTTTTTTCATTTTTCATACAGTAGTAAGATATGTGTTATCAGTTGAGCGCGCCAAAGACACCATTTTGCTTGACCTGGTACAATAACGCTTCTTTTAGCATATCGCTGACTTTTGTTCGTGAAGATGAGCGTCGCAAGAGAATATAGGGGTGCGAGAGCGAATAGAAACGCGAAAGTATAAGATAGTACATAGAGAATATTTTGTAAATATATAGAACGTGAGAAGCGAAGCGTATGTTGGACCAAGCATCTAAACATTATACAGATATATATATATATATATATATATATAAAAAGCATTTTGCATCGTTTCTGTTTTCAAAACTTTTATATATCCTGGATCCCGATGAAAAGAGAACTCGTTCGCGAATTTTTGCACGCATATAGGTTAAATATAACTATATGTATATGTATATATTATGTAGGAAAAGTGAACATGCAAGTTTAAATATATATATATATATATACATATGTACATGACTGAAGAAAACTTTTGAACTGTCAGGATTTGAATGCCGATATTTGCATTGCTGTTACTCGAAACTCTACCACCCAATACACCATACATTTATGTATGTATATCATGGAAAAGAGGAAGAGAAATTGTATAGGAAGGTGATTTTAACTTTGTTTGACATGCATTCAGATAGGAAAAAAAATTTTTGGAGAGAGATGAGTAGTTGAATTGAGAATTATTGAATTTTGAATTTGGACACGCTCAGTTCATATTTGATTGGCAGTTGGATTTTTGTTTTAGTATCAATGAATCAGCTTTTATGTTTTTTATTTTCATGGAAGGTTTGAATGAGTTATGAATTTATAGTGAAGTGAAGTTGATGGGGAATTTAATGGAAGATGGAGAAAAATGTTGGTATGGTAATTGTTAATTAATAGGAATAGAAAGAATTAGTCTGGGAAAAAGAGGTAGAGTATAAATAGGTTCATAAATATTCTATAGAAAATTGAATTATCTTGTAAAATTGCTATCGATTTTGAACGTCATTTCTCTCTCATCAGTATGCGATTGGCGCGCCGTTTTCCCATTCACTCTGTGTTTCAGTCTGACTCCAACACCGCATGTATGATGAGAAAATTTTTTATATTGAGTTCAAATATTTTCGATTATGATATAAAATGGCGAAAAAATGTAGCAGATAAATGTGCAATAATTTATCTGATTCTCTTAATCTATTTTCGTCCATATTTACTTATTTATTTATTTATTTATTAAAATTTACATTTATACGTTGCGAAAATAAATTACCAAGTGAAATCTCTTTGGTGTGAACATTTCATAAATTTTTTATCGTCAATTTTGTCAGCACCTCTACAATTTACCAATCACTTGACGTTTCAATGCTTGTCATGGTACACCACACAAATATCAATTGATTTTTATCTGTGTCTGTGTACTTTATACACAGTATAAAAAAAATATAACAATGTGAAACTTCTGTTTTGTTTTAATATTTCATTTGGCTTTAGAAGAAAAAATAACCGAGAGAATTCAAGTGACTATGGTCAATAATTTTCACAAATATTCAATTTCTAATAACATTATTTGAATTTTACACATTTTCATCATCAGCTTTGATAGATCACTGACAACAAAATGAACGTTAATCCCAAATTCTTTTACAATACACCAACAAATGTCCTAAATCATTAACAAATTCTCCATATAAATTAATCCCAAAATAATTATCAATAATTCCCCAATGCAAATTCACATATTCATTCTCTCCTGATAAATAAATCCATGAATTGGATATCTATTTATTCACTCTCAATATAGTTGTGCGATTTGATTTCCTCCCCAGTCTATTCACATTTACCACCTATCGCATGAACACGATTTAAGGACTGGAGAAAATTCATTCTTTTCTCCTTCACCCTCCTTTCTTTATCGTATTCTTCTTGGTTTTTCTATCCACGATAGTGTCATGGTCTATATAAAAGGGGGGAAAAAAAAATGGAGAAAAAGCGTGCCCTCAGTATACGCGATATAAAGCGATCCAATTAGGAAGCGGAGCGCGGACGAATCGTTCGATCGGGCGAACGATCGGTAGCTTGGATAAGCCTTCGTAACTCCATTGTGTATACACACACACACACATATATATAAATATATACCAATATATTCCATCCATTTCACCCTCTCACAATCCTCTCATTTCTACCTCTTACTCCAAGTGAATGTAGCTTTGATGTAGAGTATAGAATTGCGCGCGATTGCGACTTCAAACTATCTTTTATTCCTATCTATTTTCTTCTTTCTTATTGGTTTTTTTTTCTTTTTTATTTTGTTTTCACCAATAAACACACATAGTTACACATGGTAGTAGCCACATGGGTTTTACACAAAGACGAGAAGAATTCGATTTGATACAAGAATACTTTAATACTTGTGGTATTCAATTCAAACAGTTTATCGCTAGGCCAGATGTAGAGTTTATATGTAGCAATTGAATACACTACCTTGTGCACCAATTTTCTTTTACTCTCTTTTTCTTCAACAGTGCCATCAAGTTTCACGATATATATTGCTACCCTTCAACTAAGCTTAATCCGCCCGCCCTCGACTTTCTCGAGCATCCGGTCGCAACGTGCAGTGTTTCATTGCACTCATTTATATTTATAATTTCTTATCGTATTTATCTTTCTCTTGTGTGTTCTTTTTTTGTTTTTCTTCTTCTACATTTTGTCGCAAAGACGACGACAATGAGTAAGATATTTATTTACGTCGATTTATTGTGCTAGAATTGGATGCAGTTAAGAATGTTACGGACAATTAGTTGTGAGATATTGCGGAGTAATTGTGAAATATTTGAATTTCATTGTTGGGGTAATATTTTATTGCTGGATTTTAAATGTTGGATAATTAATATTTTTTTTCGTGAGATAAATTATGGATTGAAATTGTTAATTTACGCGAAATGGTTTATGAACTATTTTATTTGGTGGATTATTGCCAGTTGAATGTTATATCGAAGTATTTGATTGAGAAATAATTGTTAATATTACGGAATGATGTATGTTATATGGAAGCCATTTCTGTTGGTAATATTAAACGTTCGATTTAACGGAGCGATTAATTCAGAGGAAATGTTGCATGAACTTGACCACTGTGATCTGGCCAACACTGACATTGACAATCGAGTAGCAATACAGGAAAATTGACGACAATAAATAACTCTCAATTCGAGATATTTGACTTGTGCACTTTTTAATAATTAATAGAGAAATAAATAAATGAAGATATTCATAGAAAAGTTTATGTGAAATTTTTGATTTAAAGTTACATTGCTCATTTAGTTATGTTTATTCAGTCAATTCAGTTACACACAGAGCAACTCATGTCGAAATTTCAATCGTCCTTTTCTGTGAAGTTTGCTTAACAGTCCTGTAAATACTTTAGGAATATTCGTGTTGGAATAACATTGCTCATTCCGTGTATAGTTTACTCAATCGGATATATTTTAATATTTTACTATTGCAATTAAACAGGAAATATTGTTGCACGATGTCAGAGAGTTTAATTGAAGGAAAATATAAATCATTCATTCATCAAATGATATACCAAATTGCATTCAATCATTATAAGTTCATTCATTCAATGTTATTAATGTCATGGAATATATTTAAAAACAGTTTATTCCAATTACGAAACAAAAAATTCAAAATGAAACACAACGAATATAAAAACTCTCCCCTTATTCAACACAAAATAAAATATCAATAAAATAAATGATAAAGAGAAATAAATGGTAAAAAAAAATAGTATCAACGTCAGTTTGCATTTCCACAATTCTTCATATAAACGAATAATAAAAACTAATTAATTGATAACCTCAAAATAAATATGAACATAACGTCACTAATGAAAATATCGAATTTCAGAACTTGTTTATTGTAAAATATATGAATATTACCACAGTGATAATTTAATTAAACATCAACATCAGTAACCGCAAAAATCGCAAAAAGTGTCAACAAATAAATAATAATTTAATATTTCACACCCACTCTTCAATACAACCATCAAAATGGGTGCACTGACATAAATAAACAACACACGAAATATTTATTCATCACAACAATACTTATAAATATTTGTTTTTTTATATATATAAAATATGTGTGTATACATTATATAAAGTTGAGACAAATTACCTACGATTATATCGTCCCGGCCACTTTCGCGGTGATTTAGCATTCTCTCTCTTGTCCCTTGCGCTTTACTCCTCGCCCTTACAAGTATACACACAAATACATTATACTACAAAATATATATGTCCTCTATATGTATATATATTTCAATCGTCTCTCAGTGCACACTTTAGTCCTCTTCTCTCGTCCTCGCTCAAACACTCACCAAACAAACGAAGCAAATTGCAATTTATTCACGTCATCATGCCAAGGCTCTCCACATACCCTGTTTGCTTCTTCCTGTCCCTCACTCTATCTATAATATATATGCACATATATATATGTATACACATATGGCTTGAGGCTCTCTGTCATTCTTGCTTTCGTTGTTCTTGTCTACATATGTCGCACTTGTTCTCTTTCAACGCATTTGCCAGGACAATGAACGGGAGTTGGACCGAAACAAATGTCCGAGTGGATGAAAACTATATTCATTGGAATGTTCTACAGAACTTGATGGATTTCCATGTATGAGTTAAATTAGATGTGTTAGATGAATTATTTGCAATTGAAATGAGAAATAATGATGAGTATGTTGATTTTTCAATGGAATTCAAATCACATACAAATCATTTCATATAATTTAACAACCTGAAATATAATTTATGGTTGGTAAATGCACAACTGTCATGGGGGCTTCATGTCAGCAAACTTAGTACAATGTTTCAGCATTGTATTTATTTGATGAAATACAGTTGAAGCTGTAGATTCTGTGGATAGTACGAGCGTTAATCACAAGCGATGCAATCAGGGCTCTTACTATATACCCCATGCATTGGTACAAACTACTATTACTTCTTCTTAGTCTTTGTCTTCATCTTCAATCTCCCTGTTTCACTTTCCTATTTTCTCCTTGTTATACGCCTTGCACTATATCTAAGAGTTGTAGTCTCATCGAACTACGACGCAATTACCAAGTACTTCGTCACAAGAAAGACATCGCCATTGGTATCGACCAGCTGCGCCCTGATCCCATCACGTTTCCTTCCTTCCTTCCTTATCCATCGGAATTGTCTGTATATATATTATATGTATATGTACATGTACATGTATATATAGAAATATCTTTACGTTGTTCGCATATAATCGATACTCGACCCCGTTTTATGCTATTCCCAATCCTCAATGCGATTTTTGTTCGTCTGCCTGCCAATCTCTTACTTTCTCCATCTCTCCATAGATATTCTATTCTTTTCTCTACATTCTCTCTTTTTATTTTCCCCTTTTTTTTTTCATTGTACATCTCGCTCTTTATAAATATATTTTCGGTTTCTTTTATTCTATTCTATCTGCTTGCTATTGTTTTTTTTTTTCCCCCTTTCTTTCTTTCTATTTATTTCAATCTTTAATCTTTTGCCCTGGAGTACTGAAGTGTTGAAAGACGTGGAGTGATTAATATTGACTGTGATGAAACGGAGATTATATACGACGGGATATGAGGAGAATGGAGATAAAGAAACAGGAGGAAGTGGTGTAGAGATAGAGAGAAGAAAGAATTGAATATGAAATAAAAACATGTAGGAGGATAATTGGATTTATTTTCCAGATCAATTATAGTTTTTCTTCTCTTTTTTTTTTCTTTTTCTCATGTTTGTTGTTTTGCTTTTAGTTGTATTCATGAAGAATTGCTGTAGACATTTGTTCAATTAATTATGAGAGAATAGGGGCATAGAGAGATGAAGTTTTATGAATAATTATCTGAATGTCTAAGTTGGAAAATATGAAATGTTAAGTTGAGCAGAAATTTCATGAGAGTGTGAAAAATTACTGAATGTATGATTTATATTTCTGGATTTAAAACGTGATAATGATGCAGATATTTTTTATTTTGTTCTACCGTTCACTTCTTTATTATAGATATGCAAGTATTACTCCAGTGAATTGACGAGAGTTTTTAGTAGACGATGTCAACTGCATCATTTATTAAATTGAGATAACTGCGAAGAGAATGGCATTAAATGTGAAAAAAAATGTCAAAATGTTAAAAATTTTATCGAACGATAATAATGATAAAATCAATAAGAATGATTAAATTTTAATGAATTAAATTGCATGGTCTCAACTTAGAATATCAATCGAAGTCCATTAACATATTTTTTTATATTTTTTTTCAAGTTTTCTCTTTTTTTATAACGACTCAATTTAAAGTGCTGCATATATTATGAATATATCGGCGAAAATGGGACATACATTACCACAATCATATAAAAAAACATTTTATTTTCTCTTCTTAACCATGAATTTTTTACATCGAATTCATTACTCACGATGAGTTCAATTATTCGTCCCACTTTCAATATACAAAAATAAATCGGACGTTCAACTGAATTTAATTTTTATTAAAAGAACAACGATGATTTTTATCATAATTCTTCTTCGACGAGATTTGGATGATACGAAATGAATATTTTACGGGTGATAAAATTATTAGAAGTTTTTTAATAATTCACGATGAACTTTGATAAATGATTTTCTCTTAATGAATAGAATTATTAATAACTAATCGAATGGAGTGAATGAAATAAAATGAATTGAACAATTTTATAATTGAACGAGTATTTCAACTAGTTGTGATAAGATAAATAACATCAAAAGCAATTTTGATACAGACATGGTGTGATGTTTTGGTCACAATGATTGTCATGACAAAATGTGACTGTTCATGTATACAAATTTATTTGTCACGGGGATGAAAATGGAGAACACATGTATAAACTATGTGTTGAGCCAGAAGTCCCAGTGTACAAGCGTGCACAGAAAGTTGTCCCTAACTCCTGACGCTTTGTGTTTACAATGTACTGCGGGAAAACAAGACGAGGCAATTCACATAGTGGCACACACAATTGTATCTATATATCTCAACATCACTTCTCTTAGTATATATATATATATATTTCTGTATACTCACCGTCTGTGTCTGGCTTGTTTCCGTACCTTTCAAATGATGAATTGTACACTTGCTTCAACACCACCAGTCAACCTATTCCTCAAACTCTTTGATGAGTGAAACTCAATACGAGTAATTATCGATTCAGTTTGCAATGATGTGGCTTCAACATAAAGCATCTAAGCATTATATTGCAATTGGAGTTTGTGAAGTTGTGGTTGTGTATACATTCACATGAGACTGCTTTGTTGTGCACATGTATTTATTTCAATTCATCTCATATATTCAACTTGGTCTTTCCAATTGTTTTGACGTAATTGAGCATACAAATTTAGGACAATTGTGTTTTATTTTTTTCATAATCCGAATGGTTAACATTAGTATTTGTTATTTTTATTGTTTTTATATTAAATTCACAGTTTATAAGACAATGGCAAATTTGTTGTAAATATAAATCCATAACAACTGTTACATTTATATTATGGTTTGACAATAACAAATATTATATTTATGTCATTTATTTCTCTCTCAATTGAGAAAACAATGGGTATTAAAATCATGAGGGATTCATTGAAATGAAATGTGACAGATATACCAATAAATTTTTCAAACCATTTTATCGATAAAAAAAGTAATTGAAAAGTAAAACAAAATATTTTATATTAATTAATCCAAACGTTAAATTGATTGACGTAAAAGTTTTTTTTTTGTCATTTATTCAATTTCTTCTGACCCAACTTCAGCCACGTTACTTTCACAATTTAATTATGAAGAAGAAGAAGAAAAAAAAAATGTTCATTTCAATTTCTTGAATTTAATTGCAAGAGGAACAAAAGACATTCATCACATATATATATATACACATACACACAATCGATTCCAACTTCTAATTGAATTTTCAATCATAATTAAAATTACAGTAAACGAAGTCTTGACAAAGTCAGCGAAAATAAATTTATAAATTTTGTGTACCCTTTTTTTCTCCTACTTTTTTTTCCCCACTTTCATTCTTTACTTTTTGATTATACATAGAACATGAAAACACACGCACACACACACAGACACAGATAGTAATGATTTGATTAAGCATTGGTATGTTCATATCAGCGGAAATTACAGTGAATAACAAAGAAGGGAAAGACAATGAGGAGTGAAAAAGAGAAAGAACGATAGAGAAATATGTATATATAGGGATTATGATCGGACAGCGAAACCACATTAGATATTTATCGAACAAAGTACAATTGATTTGCTGGCTCGTGCAATGCAATAATAAACGCGGGTGCCAAAGAGAGTAAAATTGTGAGAGGAAGGGAGAAATGATGAGAGAGAAACGAGGCATGAAACGATATCGAGCCGGGTATAGCTCGAATAATTCTCACGAAATGCGCAATTTATTCGGAATCGTTCATTAAACGTGGAATAATGGAAAGCGATACACACATACATGGTATATATATTTCTATGGTATCTGCATTGTACACATAGCAGAAAGGAAATATCCCCTGACGATACTCGATAGCAATGTGTGTGCTACCTCTCTCTTCACAACGCTGCCGTCATTACCACACAGTTATCGCACATTATTTGAAAAGCCATTCAATATAACTCCCTGCACACTCAATTGCAATGTCGAATTCATCCGTCGAATGCACAACAATTCATATTTTATTCACACTTACTACGTTGTCTCTTCATTACTTTCCTTCTCTCTTTCTTTTTTTAATTAAAACATTTTTATTGTTTTTATTTGATAAATTCAAGTAGAATGTAGAAGAAATTATGAAAAAATATTTTTCTATGCCATAAAAAATTTATCGAAAGAACTAAATAGAGTTTTAGTTTTGACTTTGTTTTCGTTTCATAAATCTAATTGAGAAAATTGGGAAAATGAAGTTGGTAAAACTGATAAGAAAAATTTTTCTTTAATTCAATGAATACAGAAGAGAGGAGAAGGAAAAGAAATTAAAAAAAAAATAATTTTATACTTTGTGTAATTTATTTGAGGGGATAAAGGGAAAGGACTTTTTTGTTACTTCGTGATTGTGTAGAGTTGTGGATGTAATATGAGTTCATAGAGATATAGTAAAAGTGGAGGGATAGAAGGGTAAAAGCTCGTATATATACGTGGCACGACTCGGCACCGTATCCTTCACAATGAGCGAGCGCAGAGGACGATAAGGACGAGCAAACGACGCGACGTTATATAGGTAGGACGAGGACGACGACGACGTGCGGAGACGTCGGCCTATCGCACACGTCGCGTGACTCGATGATTCACGGGCGTGTTCATACTTGTGCTTACCTGCCAACTGTCCCCTTTTTCCACTTTGCATGTCTCTCAAAAAGCGCCAGCCTTCAACTCTCGAAATAATTACCTCTCATTTCTTATTTCTCTTTTTTTTCCTCCCTCTCTATTTTCCCCTTTATGTTTTCTTGCAAATCTTTTTCTTTCTTGTTCAATTAATAAGACAAACAAAAATATAGAAAGTTTTCTCTTTCATAAAGTCAGTGAATCATAATTTAATAAAATTTTTGTAGACATTTTTTTTATAGAAAATATTTATGAGGTGATGGAATTGTTGGTGATATTTTCTTTTCCTTCTTGGTTTCATCACGATAAAATAATTGGAGTGATGGATATATTTTATATTGTTTATGCGACAGAAGTTTTTTCTTTTTTGTTAATTTAAATAATTTTTTTATTTATTGAATAGAAGAATATTTTTAAATAATTTTATTTGTTGTAGGTTAAAAACATTTATTCGACTATATTTTATTCGAATTTCTCCATCAATTGTATCATATTACGATAAATATTCGTCATCAAATAATGGCGTCGCATTCTTTAGACAAGAATTCAGTGCTCAAATTCACCCTTATCGAATGCAGAATATTTACATTGGGATATTCAATTAGTATAAACTTTTTTTTATTCAGTATTGCAATAATACTAAATTCCGTCAGCACCATAAAACTCTGTTGAAATAAATTCAAATGCGAAAATTCCTCCACATAATTCTCTAACAATTAAATTTAATTATTTAACTGTATCCAACTGTATACATAAAAACAAAAAAAACAATTCATCATATATTGAACAATTGAACGATTAGATCATTGTCATGTTGTGCAAAATAATTGTCACGATAGTTTCAGACACTTCAATTGAAGATAAGCACAGAAACTCAATATAAATTCTCTGTATTCTCAACAACTTTTGGCATTCGCCTCTAATCCATTTAACAAACGATAACGACCGCCAATGTTATCCCATTTGGCTTAAGCCCACGTCTAAGTGTCTTCGTTATAGTTACCTTAGACCCTGAGACCGACACGTTCGTGTCCTCGAGTCACTATAGACGTTCTCTCACGAAATGACGAATATACCGAAGGAAGTTTATCCAAGTACTCCTCAATGTTTTTGCTTGACGTTAAACCCATCTTCACACTCGATAGCTATTCCAAAATAAAACATCGTACGTTCATTAATCCCACTATAAATTCATCTTAATCCTATAATCACTATTATCATATCATGCAATTAAAAATAGAAGATGAAAAATCTGACTAATCAAAAAATTCCAACGTGATATGGCTCACTAAATCTCTAATAATTCTCTTCAAAATACTCTGAATATCTTCATAGATACAGTTTTTTGTGCACAAAATTCCGCTCTACAATTTCATGTATATATATTCATACTTACAATGAAAACCATCAACGTGAGAACGATTTAAATACTCGAGTGTCAAAAACGTAAAAAAACGCAGATCTATGAGCGAATTCATTTTGCTTCACGCTCTCTATTCACGTTCTCTCGAGTTACTGCAATGCATGTACGGTTGTATATATATATGCATATAAGTATATAGGTACGTAGATAGACTCCCGTTACCCGTAAA
This sequence comes from Meteorus colon, assembly GCA_030523085.1. Classification (NCBI taxonomy): domain Eukaryota; kingdom Metazoa; phylum Arthropoda; class Insecta; order Hymenoptera; family Braconidae; genus Meteorus; species Meteorus colon. The sequence continues at coordinate 29,110 of JAPYZH010000436.1, forward strand.
TTCGTTCGACCCGTTTCCCGAATCAAGAGTGTCTTGGCCAGCAAAGTGGCCCGAGGGATAATTGAAAGTGATCCCTTCACCTCTCGTCTCGTCCAGCCCATATAGTATCAGGTCCCCTAGTTCTCGCGTTGTGCTCTTTCCTCTTGCGTTCAGCTTGCTCGAACTGGCATTAATTCATCGAGGTGACAGGCCGTAACGTTTCTCGATCGGCCACCGTGACTCCTGGGCATTTTTATACTTTTTCTTCTTTATCATTTTCTTTTTCTTTTTTTTTTCTTTTTGTTCTATTTTCAAAGTGAATATAGAGGTAGACGCGCATCGTAATGAATCCACCAGCAACGCAGTGGCTAAATTATCCACCGTAGCAATCGGTTTATGTATATGCTATGTGGTATATTATCATTGTTATATATGCATGAATATAAATTTATATATGTTGAATAGATATAGGTGTGCGTGTTGTCAGAGAGAGCTTTTTAATTTCATAGTTTTACATATTAGACTTGACGCCATGGGGGGAAAAAAAAAGGGAGTGTGAAAGAAGGCAAGAAGGAAAAAAGTGAAAATTGCAGTGCGTTATAACTATTTATTCTTAAAGTGTACAATGGTGAAATGTCGCGCTCGTGCTCACGAGTGTAATATAATTTATGAGTGACACACGCGTGATCAAGAGCGCAACTGACTGCTACTACTTGCTACTTCTGTATACTTAATTCTCATCTTACTGTATATTTACTGGATGCTTTTTTCCATTCTTACGCCGGATCTTTACTTTTTTTAGTTTTATTTTCTCTTCTTACTTTTCTTTTTAATTTTTGTTTTTTTTTTCTACTGTTCTTTTTTGTCGTTAGTTTCATTTTGTGTAAACGTGGAGATAAAAGAGGATGAATAAATGAACAATGAATTTTTAAAATAATTTTTGAAATTATAATTGATGAAGAATTATTCGAATTTGAAATTACTCGACCTTGTTATTTGCATTTGAGTTGAATATTTATGAAGTTCAATTTATTATGCATAATAAATTTAACAGTTGAATATAGATTTGAAAGTTGTCAGTGAAATCAAAGAATAATAATATTCTTTTACTTGAAGTACGAAAATCGCTTCGAATGAATTCCATAAAATTTCATTCAAATCATTTTTCATCCTAGACATATCTTCTACCGCCATACTTCTTTTTCACTTCCATTCATTTTCATACAAATGCATTCCCTTACTTGTCATATTTTTTCGTCTTTCGTTGTTCAACTTTTACAAATTCATTTTTTATTTCACTTCACCAAAGATTTTTCTACACTCCAACTACAAAACTTTATAACATATAAGAAAAATTCTCTTTCGTCTTTCTCATTGCTCTCACTCCTACTCCTATGTTTTCATTCTTCTGTGATTCTTCATGTCAACTTTATATACACTCAATGTTCCATAGGACACAAATAACAGATTTATCAACGTTCCAAGAGCACATTGTCGAGGTTGAAAATTGAATATACATGTGCACTATATTTGTTGTCTCTTGTTTTTATTGAATTTACAAATAAATATATATATAGATGTTTATTTTACGTTTGAATAGCTATAACGTGTTTACATCAAATATTTCATACTCTCTCATACCCAGCCGTATCCATTTGTTCCGTATCTATATCTTGTCTATTTTTTTATTTTATTCATATTCAATTCACTTTTATTTATTCATTTTCTTTTTATATTTTCCCTTCGTCTGTTGTTTCTTTTTTTTCTTTACGTACTTTAGCCCCAACGTTTTGTTTTCCTTTCCCATCCACCACCATCACACCGAATTTATCGTACACTTGGGAGTGTACAAGCTATATATATACATATAATATATATATATAATATAAAAATATAGGTGCAGTTGAATATATATATGAAAACCACATCGAAATGCGAAGCGTACATGCGAGAGAGTCATGCATTACACGTAAAACGACGCCCGATTTACTAGAGTGAAGCGTACACGAATTTTTCTCACTTTTATATATAACTAAAAATTTATTTATTTATTTTTCGTTCTTTCTCTTCACTATATATATATATATATCTGTATTTATTTTCATATTTTTCTTTTCATTGTATTTTTCTAGGGGAAGTAATCGGCCAACGCTTCCTTGGCAACGAGAGTCATGTGGAGCACTTCAAGCTGCTTGAACGAGCGCCGACTTTTATCCTGATTGGTGCAAGGTAATTCATCTACTGCTATTTGAATATTTTTTTTCATTTCTTTTTCTATTCATTCAAAGGTACATGCAAAATACATTTGCAGAATAATGTCATCCAGTTTTCTGTTTTATTGCAGTAAATTTTTTCTCACTATTCTTTTTATTCTACTTTTATTTTCTCTGATGAATATTCGTTCGTATGGAGACAAGATTACGGTGCAGTTGAGTGCATTATTGGTCCTTCAACGGTCTTTGCTTTCCAAAAAGAATAAATAAATACATACACATGCATATGTATTATTGAGACATGTGTATGTGTACGTATTTTTCAAACGCGTAAACGATAGGAAAGAGTTGAAAAAGGAGATTGGATGGACGTAAAATGTTCACGTCATTTTCGTATGTAAATTTTTTTTCACGAACTCGTTTCACTTACACGATTGCGGGCGGTTGCAATTTTCCATTTGAGCATGAGAGGAATGGAAAAATTGCTATGTACTTTCTTTTTTTTTGCTCGTTGTGTGTCGGAATAAATTGTATGAAATGGATTACCAGAATATTGTTACGTGGTAGTATGAATTGTAGTGTACAGTCAAAATAATTTCAATAATTACTGTGAGTAGATATTTATAGTAGTGGGATTTGTGAACTACTGTCATTTGTGAAACAATTGTGATAATGAGAGAATTTTTCATTGTACTCAGGCATTTTTGTCACGGAATGTGTTTATATAATTTTATATTGTTCAGTATGTACATGAGAATATTGAGAACAGAGAATAATTTCCTGTTATTTATAAATAACCCTACACTCTGAATATTTTTTTTTTTTCATGTCTGTATATTAGCAAAAATTATGGTGTGACTTTATAAGTGGAAAAAAGTAGTTCTCTTACATGAATTAGAATAGAATTCTTTTCTTATTTCTCTACAAGTTTCATTTTTCTGTGATTATTATTATAGAGTTGAGATGAATAAGAATTTCAACGAAGATTGGAAAAACATGAAAGTTATAAAGTTTTTTAATCAAACCAACGAAGGTCAGCAACTATTCACACAAAATTCTCAACGCATTGTCCTTCAATGCCAAGTTTTTCAAACAAGCTGATTCTGTGCATCAAAAACTAATCAATCGATTTAGTTCAAACAAATTTCATCTGATTTGTAAATAAGTTCTGTATACCCTGAACTAAAATTTTATCAACAAATAAGAAATTTATATTCTAAAAAACGTCTCGAAATGTTCCAAGTCGAACAAATTAATTGAAACTTCAGAACATTCATTTATCTACACTTCATTTTGAACAGTCCCGCCAACAGATATAACTAGAAGTATCTTCATTATGATAATTGGAATTTTTTTCTTTCCTCGGATGTGCATGAAGTGTGAAATCATGTCGAGTATCAGATCAAAATGTCAAAGCTTCAACATCTGCATCATTAATTTTTCTCTCAAACCAAGTTGTATTCATGATGATAACAAAATATTAAAGTAAATATATTCTAAATAAAAACCGACTACGAACTATATAGTAAACTAATTCCCTATTCTCTAAATTTAAAAATTAATAACAATCATCCATGTAACATCTACATCAAATGAGAATACTTCTTTAAATATTCCGTTTCTTCTCCGTTGTCTGACTTATCTTCAATATTCTACTTCTTCATTGTCAAGTTAATTCACAACTTGCATTTAATTAGTCTCGACGGTGGTGATTAATTAATCCACATCCTCGACTTATATTCTATATTCATATGACTTCAAATAATATATTACACAAATAAATCAAAATCTAAGTAACTTTGAATCAGAAGAAACTTTTGATGGCATTATGTGCTTGTGGCTTTATACAAACTTTATGAAAATGTATAATGTCTGATCATATTTAAATTATCAAAATTGTTTGGATATCCAAACTCACATTGAATCCCCCAACTATCTTCATAATCACGACTATTTCAAAATATTATTGCAATATGCACTCGCTAATTCATAAACAACAACAATTATTAATACATTTGCAAATAGAAATGAAAAAAAAAGGTGGATCCAAAAACTGAATATCATTATTGTGATATTAATCATTATAAACATACTGAAACAGATAAAAACAGATCCTGAGTCGACTTAACGTGTTCTTGCACGCAACGGCTTACGTGAATATAAATTTAATCGTATACATATAATGTATTAATATGTGAATCAGGAAGGGGATGTGCTTGGTGTGCGGAAGAAGGGGATAGAAATGGGGTTGGAAAATACTCAGTGGGATGCGCGTGCAAGAGAGAGTACGCGAGAGAGCAGTATACCAAGCATAATCAATTTCACGTCCGACCGCGAGCTAAGCCGTCACGAGCCTTCCGATAATGGATGCACACGTTTATCACGCGGGCACGTACCAACCAAACTCAATAATTATGCACAGGTCCTACTAATTGAGGAAGATCGATGAGACTACGATGACAGCGAGGCGAAGCACTATATGCATACTAAAATCCTCTTAACCCCATACTCACTATTGTCATGAACATATATCCACACATTTATCAATGTATTTCACTAAATTGTATAATGTTACGTAATTTCTTGCTCACTTTAATTAATATTTATACTTAAATTCTTCTTTTTTCTTTTGTTTTTCAGAAATGCAATTTACAATATCAGTTTGCACGACCTCACGGAAATTGCAGATCAGGTAAATATTGTTGAGAATCTACAATTTTTTAGTGTTATAAGATTGAGATGAAATGACACTTTGATAGAGGAGGTGGTTGGTAAATTTTTTTATGATCGATCGAATGATAAATGAGGCAATTGAATTGGATTGAGCATATGTGTGACGTTGATTCAATCATTTGTTACGTTGGAAGAATATAAAGTTATGATTTTTACATTGAGGCTGACTTATGTGTGCTAAATTCATTTTTACACTCGGATCATTTTGTATGAATAAAAGATTGTATAAAATTTTACATTTCACGATTGGAATTTATTTGACAATCATGATGTAAATTTTATATTGCAAGGAGGATAAATATACAGATTAGAATTTTGTGCAGTGAATTAATCGGGAAAATGTCGTAGCAAAAACCACGAAATGAATTGATAAAGCAAAATGACTTATCAAAATGAATACAATATCAAATTAATTCAATCATTTTTATTAAATTCTACGACAAATGTCACTGTATAAATTCTTGATGAATCTTCTGGCCCAAATCTCCAATTGCATATCCAACACCGGACAAACTCTCATTCAAAATGAAATTCAACTCTTTACGATTTCCACTTTAAAACTCTTCTTCATAGTTATATCCAGAAAATGGCCAGAATGTAAATTAGGTAATCATGTTAACCACACCTCTGAGAGCCACAGGATTGCACACACGCACACACCCCACACACAAATACATATATACAATTACTATATACATATATATAACGTGATGGTAAAGCAGAAGAAAGTGCAGCATGAAAGCTGCTCCAAAAGCGAGCAAATGCCTGAATGAAAAGGATGGGAGTCGACGTCGGTGAGAAATCCCGTTAATGACTAGTCCGGACGGAAGCGAAATGCGGTGCCAGATAGAAGCTTTTCCCTTTCGCTCTTTCTTCTTTCTACTTCACTTTTTTCCTCTATCACCCTCTCTACCCTTACGAACAAACATATATATACATGTCCATACCATTGGCGTTACCTTGGCTGCAACGTACGCCATATAACAGTTGGATTTTCCACCGTCGTGAACAAGTCTCGACTTGAAAGTGCAATATATATATATCTATATAAATGTAATATACCATGATGGAGAACAGTACATAGTATATGAATGAGTACACGAGTGCAAGAAGAAAGGAACGCTCGACCACCAAGACAAGCTTGTTGACGGGGTAATCAGAGTGGTAGTGAGGAAGTAAAACTTTTCCCAAAGACTAATTAAGTCTGTATAGTTCTATTACTATATTAAGTTTCGACATCGTCTTTCCGCAACCCTATATGCGATGCGGTGTGACAGTAGCATTTTCATGAAAACTTGAAGAACGCTCTGAGCAATGAAAGAGTTGTGGTGAACGAAGAATATCATTGTGCATTGTTAAAATATCTTTTCGCTAATCGAGATGAGCATAAATTTGTGTAGAAGTTGAAATGCTATTTGTTTTCATTGGGCTTTGGAGGAAATTGATTCTGATTTTTTATTTTGTTTGTTTAGTTTTTTTTTCTTTGTATACTTTTCCTGATTGAAGTGTGTAAAAATGTTTGTTCAAAAGCGAGGAAAATATTGAAATTGTGATGGTTTTTAAAGTCAAGTAGGTTGATAGATGGGTATGAAAAAGGTTTACGTTATTTGTGTAGATATTTTTCAATTTAGAATAGCAAATAATTATTTCCACTACTTCATTGTTTCTTCCCTTGTATATCTCATCAATTGCAACTAAGTGCAATGAGAATCGGTTGAAACACAAAGACGGAGATGGCGAATTAGTTAATGACTATCGATTCACCAAGAGCGAACGTCAATTGCATCCAACACCATATTTACCACTTCCAAGGGACTCCACTGTACAGAGGAGAGCACTTTATCGAGGGAGTAGTAGAACCTCTTCTCCTCTCATTCTCTTCCTCTCCTCGTGCTACTGTCTTTGATATGTACATATATACAATGTACATAATATATATATATATATATATTGACGTATGTACGCAGCAAGAGGCGGCTCTGACCGGTCATTCACTCAGGCGTATAGTAAAAATAAAAGTAAACTCGCCAGCGGGTTCGCTGCTGATGTTGATGTTGCTTCGCGCGCATAACCTGATCCACATCGTGGCATAAACACTTATATGTATCTATATCAATATATATATATCTATATACATCTATATATTTGCCTGCCTTATTACACTCAATGCCTGTTCAAACGCGTTTCATGTGCAGCGTTCATATACATAATATTTCAATGCAAAAAATGTGCGCATATGCTGTATTTAATTATTTTTTACGTTCTTCTTTCTATTTGATGAGGTTTGATAATAAAAATCTCTTCGCGACCTTATTTCATATCAGATAATGATGTCTTTCATGAATATTATGAAGTTATTCGTTGGAAAGTTTCATCGTCGTATTCATGTAGAAATGGAGAACGATGTTATGATGTGATGGAAAGAGAATCTTCTGATGTTAGGAAATGTTATTTTATTATGTTTTCTTGGTATATTTGTTATGTTGAATGTAATGAAGTTAAAGGACCGAGTGGAAATGCCATTAGCTATAATATATATTTTATAGAGGAGTAGAAATATCAACAGTTTCAATCAATAGTTTAGTTGATGGGTTTACATTGATGGTATTGATAAGAATCTTATGAGGAATGAAAGATATCGACATAACCAGTGATTGAAATGGACATAAAATGTTTTAATGGTTCAGTATTTTTCGTTTTTAAATTACTTAATATTTCATGAGTGAGATGTAAGAATGTTAATGACATTCAATCGTGAAAACAACTCGTTCAATATCGATGAATCTACTTATATATGTATATATATATTTTTTACTGTTTGGAACTCGTTCATTGTTGATGTTATTAATTGGGAAAAATAATATTGAATACTTTTATATGATGGATCTTAATTGATAAACATTCATTGACACCATTGATGATTTGTTTGACAAACAGTTTATTAAATACGAATATGAATATCAATAAACATTTTATCTGACTTGCAACTCAAACAATTATTTGTTATTGGTATATTTATTTGATATTAAATAAACTCATTTCAAATTATCAGTAATTCAAGTGACGGATTTAAAATATATACGAGAAAAAAAATGATACTGTAGATGGCATTTGTAGCAATCTCAAGTTGACGCATAGAGAAAAAGACATCAAAGTTCTTCTTAAAAGACTTAAATATTTAATGCTCATAGAATACATTTTTTACTTCTCTTTGATGGTAGAAAATTTGGTAGAAAAGTTATTTTACATAAATTTCTTCTGTATTCCGTATGAAATTATAAAAACCATACACATCCACTATCCCATATAAATAAATCCATCCATGAGTACCATAATTTTCTTCACTTTATTTACTTTTTGGAATCACTCCAAATGGATTTGTCGTCAAGCATTATCATTTCCTATTTCAATTTATATTATTTACTCTTTTTTATTTATTTTTCTTTTTTCTTCATTTCTTCCCCATTCATGTACTCACATTCTTTGTTATTTGGCTCTTAATTCTAAATTTTTGTTTTTTCTTCTATCTTTTTCATTATCCTGGACTTTTTATTTTCATACCTTTATATAGATGCATTGCTTTTTACCTCCCCATGTTCACTTCTTTCTGGCGTTTGCAGTTTTACTGTGAAGTTATCTAGAATGTCAGGCGCCACGTCGTTATCTGCTCGACACCATCCACGATCCCCCTAGTACGTGGCCTTCATGTAATATTATATATATATATATACCAAAGATCACCGTCCTCATTCGAGTTTACTCCGAATTCGTGATCCTTCAATTGTAATAGAGTACTGCATTATACAATATATATATATATATATATATACATTTAACACTTGTATGTATGTGTAGGAAATACAAGAGCTCTGTTCTATTCTCTCAAAAGTCAATTTCCATTTAGGTACGTTGATAAAATGGAAATTGTACTGGTCACTTCTCAACATAGAGTGAATTGAGGGCAATTCAAAGCTCCTGGCAGAGTTCTAAACTGAGATTGTTACTGTTATCGTTATTATAATTTTTAATTTATATTAATATTATTATTTTTCATTATATTATTATTTCTCCTATAACTCTTTAACTTCATTTATTTTAATCAAATTGCTCTTTATTTCCTGTTGTATTTTTATACAAGGACAACTTGGATACTATTTTGATAATAGTATGAGTTCGGTTTATTGACTGTAAAATTTCACGGTATAAATGAACATAAATGAGTAAATGACACTGGGGTACTAAACTGTCGTATTAAATAAAAGCAGCTTCACTTTACACAGTTCCTTATCATCTCTCTCACTGTCCCTCAACTTATCTTTCTCTTACTCACTCTCTGTATTCAATACACCCTAAATACATTGCACTATGTAAAGCTCACAGAGGCACTTGCGCGCGCTCGACGGGATACCAGTCACGCGCCATCCATCCATTTCCGTTAAATGTCCGTATACGTCAAAGGGGACTTCTAAGCGCAAATTAAATCTGTTCTCCCTTTATCTCCTTTCCACTTATTCTTCATCCACAGGTATACGTATATATATCGATCGTGCAATGTTCCTCATTATTTTTGCTAACTCGAAGCGAGCTTGAATATACGCAAGCTCGAAAGATTGTCGTATCTATTGTATACCTATATTATCATCTCCCTTTCACTTACTTGAATTTGCGCACGACGCTTCTCTACATACCGCTATTTCCCACCACATTTACCTATCTCGTACTCGCTCTTTCATTATCTTGACATCATGTTGTCGTACTCGACCCTTTCACTTTGCCTATTTCCGCTTGTCGCGCCTGACAAAAGGGAGACACGAGGCAAATTTAATCTATTTACTTTATATATAAAGTGAAACGTGTACGAACATGTACATTACTTCCCCTTCTCTGTGTTCGTTGCTATCCGTTTCATCCATGTGTATATATAGCTTTTTGCCATTTTTCTTTCCATCATTCAACGTATCTATGTATATTTACTTCATTATGTATATATATTTTATGTATTGGACAAAGTCGTCTGTCGCGAGCCAGGTAAAATTATTTCCACGCCATTAGACGAGCTCCTGTCTCTGCCAGTCGAGTGAATGCACATAGATATATATACTGATATCTTTATCGTGGGTATGTGTGTGTGTGTGTGTGCATTGAGGTGCAATTAGGGTAGGTGGTTGACGCGGTGAATCGTGCGTGAAAGCACAAGATGGTGGAAGTTGAAAGAATGTCGGATGAGAGAGATAAATTGCTTTGTGTTTAAATGAATTGTTCGTCTTGTTTTTTTTGTTTTGTAATTACATTTAAAGTAATGTATTGTTTAATTGTACTGAAGAAGAAACGTTAGAGCTTGATAAGTTGTGTGAGTTTGTTGAATTTCAGTGAATGATATTGCAATAAGTATGAAGTATTTGTTGCGATTTGTGTTTTATGTCATTACAGTTGGCAATGGAAATGGAGAAGTTACTGGGTATTGTGCGACATTGCAAAATTGTTTACTTCCATTTGGGTAGTTTACAAGTTGTGTGAAAGATTTTGATGAATTTTTCTGTTTTGGAGGGAATAAAAAATATGAAGCTGTTACATTTTACAATGTTTTTTTTTTTAGATCATTCTTTTGATATATTATGAATAAAATTTGAGGGGAAAAATTCAATTTTTTCAACTGGCACATTGCAATTCTGAACGCATGAAATTCCTCTGACGTGATGGTTGACCTGATTACAACCTGTATGAGCATCAAAAAGAGTGTAAAAAAAAAATTTCAATTATTTTGATAAAAAAGGTTGTTGTGTGTAGTGAAAAAATAAAAACGACAAAAAGTGTTTCGATTACCAAGTGCACTCTTCAATTAATAACTATTAAAGTAAATAATATTAATTATAAACGCATCGATAGGATCTTAGTTCAGGACATAGACAATTTGTGTATGAAACGAATGAAATTTCATTAAAGTAAATTAAAAAATCCGTATTGGAGATATCGTGCCCGCCAGTTTGTGAATCACAACTCCATGAAATTTCATAACACATTTTCTGTTTCATCATACTCCAATAATTCTTTTGTGTGTGAGTTTTCTTTGTATTTCTTGTTGAATAAATAAAATGAATTCATTTTATTTGACAACTCGATTGTATTCGTTCATCTGTTCTGGTTTACAGAGGAATTTAATAAGATCGCATGTATATCTCATTGTTCTTTTTTTTCCCCACTTACAATATGGGTGTCAGAACAATTTGACTGGAAAAAAAGAAAAAACGAATTGTGAATTATGGGGTATCGAGGGAGCCACAGAAAGTCGACTATGAATATAAATGATACGATTTTACATTTTAGTTTGATTGAGAAGATAACTTTTTCTCCAGTTGTGCACCACTATCCTTTCATGAGATATCAATTTTCCAATTCAATCAAGAGTTTCTTCTTTTGTAGAGCTTCATCTTCCAATTAAAAATTCATATTTCCCAGCTCTTGCCATATTTCAATTTACTTTGCTCACATCTATCGTCAATGTTATATAATTTTTGCAATATTCGATCAACGTAAAATAAACTGGACCATACAAATAGTTGTGCAGTAGTTTTTTATTAAATAAAAAATACTTCATCATCTTCATAACATTCTTGAGCTACTTATAAATAACGAAATTGGTACGTACTTTACTTGAAATTTTATATAAAGAGATGAAAAGAGCAGAGAAAGAAGCAGAGCTCGTAAGAGGATGATTGTCAGAATGAAATTTCCGAAAACGTACGTGTGTTCTAGACACTTTAACTGCCTCTTCATGCTGACAAGTACTCGACACCGTCGTTTCAAACAACGTCAAACCATTTTCATGTATCACTAACCTACATATTCATTCTTATTTAGCACAAACGTTAGAATACTCTCGGCAAAATTTCAGCCATTTAAACCACTCAAATTTCATGGGATAAAAATATTTTCCAAGAAAGCTCCTTCATTTCTATGAAGATGATGATAATGTCGTCTTTATTTCCTGTCATCTTGTCATTTACCATTTTTAACGCTTAATGAACTGATTAAATAATCAGTTTATTATTTTTTATCGCTTCTTGTTAGTCAAAGTGTCTTTTGGCATCACAATTCTGTTTAAACGCTACAATATTTATTTATTTATTTACTTTTCGTTCTTTGTTCAACTGAAATAAAAATGGAAAATCCAATCATGTTATAAAACGTGACAATACATCGGGGAAATTTATTTTGGTTTCACCGTAGTGAGAGTGCTTCTATGTATTTACATTTTTATATATATATATTTAGGAGTAGTTATACATACATGTAGGTAACGAGCACTCGGCCGGAAGCAGAGAACTGCAAAACCCGTGTATAAGCCGTTGAATATTCAGTGCGATTTTGCGGTTTAAACTTTTAGCCTGATCTCACTCACTCACTCACTATCATACCATCGTATTCTCTCACTTGCTTTCTATCCCTTATACTCTTTTACCTTTAGACGCACGCGCAAACCCCAACGTCAGTTACGACGTGGTCGCATTCTAATTAGGGCAGAAGAGAACACGCGCGCAAAATTCATAGCACTAAAACGACAAATGCTGAAATTTCGGAAAAAAAGAATAAAAATTGTCATGATTATGAATATTACAGCAATGAAATAATAATATGGAATTGGTATAGTTAGTTGAGCTCTTGTTAATTTTTTTTGTTTTATTGAACTAAGATGAACACAATAACTCATTATGGACGACTAAAAAATTTATATTATTATAAATCATAAATTGCTCATTCATTCGTGATATTCGAAATGAAATGAATGAGCGAATAAAATTTTTTTGTATAAAGCACTTCATTATACTGACATGCTCAGACACGTATGAATTTAGTATTAACATGAGAGAAGAGTAAACTTCATTCAGAATAACAGTTGGAATAATAAAAATAAATAATGAATATTTATTCGAATTCTCTGCGATTTCTCCTTTCTGTTTCTGTTTCTTTTTCTTTTTTTCTGATGTACTAATTTAATAACCATTTATTTTGTTTGTAGCGAATTCAATGGTCAAGCTCGTGGGCGCATTGGGAGCTATGCAACTTAAAAGGAGCCAGTGAAGATGATTGCCAAAATTACGTACGTGTGTTTGGTCGACAAGGTCCCGACAGGTTTCTCGCCTGTGGCACAAACGCATACAAACCGCAGTGCAAACAATTTGTCTTGAAGGTATGTGAATGAAAGAAAAAAATTACATCAGTAGAATAATAATAATAATTTAATAATTCTTCTGTGAACGAATTGATATGAAAAAATGTTTTTTTCCCTGTGAACAATTCAAATGTAATATACACTCAACGTCGTCATCCAATTGCGAAATTTCATCACAAATATAATTTCATTTCTCTACACATTTGTCAACTTATAAATAAATTTTGTGGTGTACGAGTTTTCGCACGTTCGTTCGAAAATAAAATGGTAAAACTATGTATTTTCTTCTTTTGTTTGTTATATTTCAAATGAAATTCCAAAAATACGAATGAATAGAGCAAACATTGTGGTGGAATTTTAACTTTAATAAATTTAAGTAGAGAATGAAAAATTAAACAGACGAATAGAGACATCCGTTCATTACTGAAACAATACCGGAAAAAACCCTCTGTTCACCCTTTTTTTTTTCCACTTGCACGATCGATAGTATAATCCAGTTACTCATCGTTGCATAGAAATGAATATATTCGGAAATCCTCAGGGGTTCAGCTGTAGTAACAACAATACATCGACTGTTTCTGCTTGTATGATTAATTAGTTCTGATATCATTGCAGTTTACAGCATTCATGGCAATTTTTTTTTTTTTCTGCAATTAAATCGTTTTCGATATCTCGGTCACATGAAATTTGTCATATCAATTGATTTTATAAACCGAGTGTACATTCAGTTAAATGCATTGAATCTAATTAAATAAAATTTATAATCCCAATAGTTTTTTACTAGAGCAGAAATGTATCATTTGATATTTGACATTTTGTAGATTTCCAATCTTTCAACAGGTAATTACAATGATTGACATCAAATTCATCTGTTTATAATAATTTTCTGTCAACAAATACACATAAATACAGTTATGTCAATCAAATATATCACAAATCAAGATTGGCACTCTCAACACATCGATATATAAAAAATAAACGTTGAAACTTCCGCTCTGTCATCAAAGTAATCGATTCATCTGTCGAACGCAGAAACATATATTTGTTTATATATACCAATGTATATATTTGTTTCAACCTGACTCTTTATCTCATCGTCCCGAAATACACAATCTATCTTTCCGTTCACTCTCGTTTCTAGTGACGTTACGGTTGACCGGTGACATGCAAAACGAACGCATCCCCCTGGGATGTAACCCAAAGAGAAAGAGGAAAAAAAAAATTGAATGAATAAATAGGTTGATAACGATAAAAAAAAGAAGTGGATTTTATTCTTCACAGTATAGTTTGACCTCAGTGTGAATCCAATTTTATTCCAATTTCTTTATTATTCACCAGGGAAGGAAAATTTTCCTTGCAGTTATTATCAATTCTTGATAGAGTCATTTTTCAATGTTTGGACAATTCAATTATGGTGTCAGAAAGAGAGAGAATGAGAAAAAGAGAATACAGTGAGCAAGAGATTAATTTTTTTGTTCATATACTCGTCAAAGTCACTAGTCTTCACGTATAAAACCACGAAATATCTTTTAATGCATTTTACAAAAGTGAAGCGGAGAAAAAAAGGTGAACACGAAAGAATATGACGTGTGATATGTGGTGGTTAAAAACTTGTTGCCCACTAGCAGACAGCTATAAACTCAACGCCCATGTACATAGAAGTATACAATTGCACTTTTTTTTGATGACGCCAGAGTTTTTCGATGCAAAAATAAAAAAGTATTACAAAATAAAACAAACGAACCGGAAATGTTTTTTACTCTCAAGGGAGAGGTGCACTTTGACATTGTTACTGTATGGTATAGTATACACACTCACGTACAATATGTACTTGAAACAAGACACATGAGCATTATCGATCATTAAATTTCGAACCAACAACCTATTGGATTCTGGGCTGAGTGCCAATTTCAAACCGATCAATCTTCATTGACCTCATTATTAAATTATAGTGAACTGATTCTTTTATCTTTATTTTCTTAAAATAATAATTATGATGAATTGATAAGCGTAATATTTCTTTTTTATTTTATTATCAAATACTATAACTGTTTCATATAAGTTCTTATATTTTTCATTATATCTTTGCGCTTTTCTTTTATTGTAAAGTTTTGTGAATTATTTCTTGCGTTAGGATAATTATCTTTTGTTCTCGAGGGTGCAGTTAGAATTCGGAAAATAAATTTCTTTAGACAGACATTTATTTCTGTACAATAAACATAAATATCAGGAGTTCTTGTTGGATTTAAAAATGTTTTTTCTTCCTTATTTGAATACCATCCCCGTTACGAGAGAGACAAAATTAATTTTGGTTTATCAATTGAGAAATAGACATTGAAATTACTCAAAATTTTAATTCTATAGTTTGTTTTTTTTTCTTTCACTTCAAATTGATTCAATGATGCAAATCAATGGTATATTCAATGATAATTCAGTTAAATTGAAGTTTTAATTGAATTATAGTGAAATATTGAAATGTTTGCACAATTAAACTTCATAATTGTCCTCACAAAGGGATTCTCATGCCAATTTTCATTCTGCAATACACATAATTTCCGCTATGTTCAACGAAAAGAATTGGATAGTCACGATTGATAATTAATCCTCAAAATAACTAGTTAAAAATAAAATTAATTGAAAAATACAAATAAATACCAACATATGTTTTTTTTCCACAACATTGAAACCACCGAAAAAAAACCTTTCTCACCATTTCAAATTGTCCAATAAATAAATGCACAAATAGACAATTAAAAATTCCTTCATTTCCACATAAAAGAAAGTAACATCTCCACTACAATTAAATAAATAAACAAAACCCCGAGAAAAAAAAAATAATTCATCACTTTTATGTATCAGCTCAACCGCCAATTACAATAAATCTGTAGGAAAAACATTTGGGACTATTTACTGGTCAATTAAAGTTCAGAGAAATTTATTACGCATTCATTTGGTATACAGACATCTACACATTTACCACATAAATACCTCTGTACATAGATAAATATATTCTCACACATCCAGGAGTTTGGATCAACTATATACCATTGCACATTAACTACATATCAGTGAACACAATGCATCACTCGCTGAGAAATTGTATACATTATATGTTTGGTTTGGTATAGGGAATATGAGGATTGTTTGATGCAATCGTAGGATTTCAAAGAAAGAATGATGCAAGCAATGAAGAGTTTATAGAAGCATGAGAGAAAGCGAGAAGTGTATATATATATATTAAATGTATACATTGATGTATATAAATCTGACGAATATTCGGGTAAAGTATAATCCCTGAGCCAGCAATGCAAAACCACATCAGCATAGATTCGCGCAAACGCTTGTGCATTACCACCGATTGCCATATGGTAAAC
Organism: Meteorus colon; assembly: GCA_030523085.1. Lineage (NCBI taxonomy): Eukaryota > Metazoa > Arthropoda > Insecta > Hymenoptera > Braconidae > Meteorus > Meteorus colon. The sequence goes on from JAPYZH010000436.1 coordinate 45,579, forward strand.
ATTCATCGGTTGAATTTGTTCACGGTCTCCTTCCTCCACCTATCTAAATATATATCTAGGTTAATATATAGATATAAATGTATGATATATATATATATATATATGTTGCTCTATTGCTCTCATTTAGAATCGATTGCCCATTGGTTGTTACTGCCACACTGATGTCTATTCAGTATCGTACATGTGCAGTTAAGCTCCATGCGGTCTTCATACCACTAAACTATACACTAAAATTCCCTTTGCATGGACCCCTTTGATCGATTTTACATACCACGATGGCGGCAATGGAATTTCGAGAGCATAGTAGTAGACGACTATCGTTGCGGTTGTAATACTACTCGTGCGGTTATATAATGTAATCGTATCGTTTTCATCACGCAAGAAAGATCGATATTTGTCTGTGTATTCAGTGATTGTTTTGTGTGTGATGAAATTCCATAGGGTTATTACACACTATTGTTATGTGTTTGGTATAATATTTGTGTTGTTGCAATGCTGAGATTTGAATTGTTCGAATTCTTCTTTCAGACTTTTTTTTTTCTTCCAAGTTTTTTCATGAGGTTTTTTTCTTTAGACTGTGAAGTAAGTTAGGATAATATAAATGTGATGGAATTGATTATTGGAATTGACGGTAGATATTTTTTTTACAGTAACAATTAGTAAAATAGGAAAAAAAAAATTTTGGTATGTTTATTACTATGAGAATAGTGGATGACAAAATATAAATACTAATTCAATGAATGGACGTAGCAGAGACTAAAATGATGCAGGAATTGATCGTTTATAGAAGAGGGGCATTAGATAAATTAATGTTTTGGGAAAAAATAATTGATGTTTATTACTAATACAAATGGTATATGCAGACAATAGATAGACAAGACAATTGCTACATTGAACTAATTGATTAATTTTGTCGAATATATATTCAGGTGTTTGCGTTGAAATACCTTTGCAAATACAGAATGATTTGAATACCATAGAAATACAATGTTATTCACGAGCATCGAACCGATTTTGCAGCTGCCGACACAGCAATAACAATTGCACGATGCAATACGTATAAAGACGCTTTGTTCAATATTGTATTTGAGTGCTGACAAGTCTTCTATGATGACTTTAGTGATATAAACGAAATTATTTAGACAATGTGGAAATAGTATTTGTCATTGTTAAATGGTTCTATAAAATTTATTTATACAATTCTTTGGAATGAATGAGGAACAAGAAATTGGAATTTCTCATGAGTCAATCATTTCATCATAGAAGAAAACATTATATTTAAAAGTACATTTCCTTTTACATTTTCTCGTATCATAAAAGGATGAAGAAATAAATACTGAGAAAAACGATGAACGTTTGAGAAAGTTGAATTTAATTATCATTCTATTAGTATGAGGTCAATGTTAAAATTGATTGAAAAAAAAAAAGACGTATTCAACTCCTGTTGATAACATGAAAGAGAAACCTCATCTATACAATGTCGCATCAATAAAAGAAAAAAAATAATTTATCACATGAAAATAAAATATTGAATCTCCAAGTAAATATTTTTCAATCACATGTCAATCAATATTATTTTATCTTCACAAATAACTCGGAAAAATATTTCCATCAACATTTTCTACATCACCACCGTCACGTCAATCACACCAACAACTTCATATAATTTATTACCATAAAGAGAAAAAAAAAATATTTCCTCTGCATATTGACATGATACACAGTAAAATACTTGAACACAGATATATTCACAGCCACTATACATTTACAAACAACCTAAAAAAAGAAAAAAACAATAAATAATATCCATGCATTCAACTTTGTGCTCTGTAAGCTCGATTTATAGAGATTCTATCCAGCCTATCTCTCGCCAAATATCGTCGAGGTGCCCTCTCGCGACTACCCTCATTTTTATTTTTATTTTTTTCCCTCTTTCATTTTTTCCAACGCTCTCTATTTTTTTTCCCGTTATTTTCTGTTGAATCGGCCACAGGGATTAAGTGGGTCATACGAGCAAATGCCACACGCGGGTAATATCGCGCTTTCAATATACATATATAAAGGATAGAGCGGGCTCTGGTCCGAGCCAAGCTGTCGGAGAGATTCCTCTCTGGATAGCCGAGAGTAGAGCGGCAAGCGGCAAGCGGGATAATATATAGAACCCTATACGATTCACAATATAACCATGTGATCCAGGAATATGGGTGGACGAATGGTGAGAGTTGGACTGAGGGGAAACGATGGGTGATGTTGGTGTTGGTGGTGGTGGTAGTGGTAGTAGGATACTAACAGTGAGGAGGACATTTTGGATTCTCGCCAACTAACCCAAGCCCGCTCAACTCTCAACCTATATCCTCTGACGCTTATGCCAGACAGAGACAGTCACATTTGCCTTCAGCTTCGCGGCGTCGCGCTTTTACACATCTACATCTATATGTATATACCTTACCATGTGCACGGTTCCGTGCATCGCACATGCTCCACTGACGGATATATCCATTATCCCGGTTGCACTATCGTGCAAAATCACGTGTGTATACACAAAGTCATTGCTTTGCGCGAAACGAGCGCGTCAACCCAGCCAATTTCTCGTTATCGCGCGCGACAGATAACACCAAAAAGTTTCGTCAACCCATCAACCAATATATATCGCACGTCAATTTAAATTTATATCTTTACAAATAGGAATATTGTTGATGATGTATATTAGATGAATTTTGTTGATTATGTTGGATTTCATATTAACGTGATGTCATAGAGTTTGCAATCATTTAAATGGCTCTAGGCTATATGTTTATAATGGATGTACGTCTTCATGACAGCTCGACTGTTAGTTTTAGCTTCATTTACATTCATCTATGTATTTGTGTATTTGTGTATTTGTATGAGAATATATATCTATCTATAAAAGTATAGATTTCCCCAATGTATGGACTCGGCACTTTTGTTTTGCATGATGTGTTTATTCGAATAACAAACTTTTTGGCGTAAGTATGTATATGAAACGTCATCATTTGTGAATAAATATATATTAATGTTATGTATACATAGATATAGAATGTATATATGAAATAAAAACAGTTGAGTTTGTGATTTTAAACCGGATGTGAAACGAGACTGACACCGGAATTATGCTTGATGTAAAAGAAAAAAGAGAATGGGGAAAAAAATTGCTTTGTCAACATTGATAGAGAGAAATAATAATTAATAATTTTTTTTTGTTCGCAATAATTTTAACAAACAGGTAATATTTGATTGAATAAAATCAGATTGGTTTGTAAATTTGTCTTACTTCAACGGTTCGTCCATTTAATTTCATCCATTTTGTTGTATTCGTTATTTTTCAATTCACTGCTCATCCATAAATTTCAAAACGAAGTACAATTCATAAAAAAATCAATTGAACAATTTAAATAAATGAATATTAAATGAATACACGTTTGTGTATTTGTGTTATAGAATATATATATTGATAAATAATAGCAAATGACAAAATAAATTGGGGTCAAAGAAATGTAGAGAAGATAAAAATTGTGCATTATATCGTCATAGTGCAGTAGCGTATTTTGCAACGGTTCTATCCGCATTTTCCACGGAAAGAGATAAGATAAGGAAGAAAAGAGCAAATGATAAAGAAAGACATACGAAAAGACGAAGCGTTGGTTAGTTCCGCCGGAAGCGAATATCCCACCGGTAACGGACCGAAACGAACCAAAACGGACGGTTATTTGCGATTTATGCTGTGCACGTTCCCCCCTTTCGTTTACTCGCGCCTTCGTGTGTCCGTTTCCTTTCGCGTATACTTTATATATACATATATATATGTACACGATATATACACTTTCATTGTTGTCCACGTTTCACATTGAGCGCAGTTGGCTGATGGGAAGTAGAGATGGGTTGTGGAGCTTCCGAACGGCCAGTGTGACGTTATACCAAGTCACGACAATGTTATTGCAGCTTATTTATATATAGATATATCCAATGATATGACTGGTAAGGATAAATATTGTTTCACAATACATCATCGTCCTGTTTCCGTAAATATAAACACAGACGATATAGGACATTGGTATTCTTGCGAATGTTAAAAATCTTACCAGAACATTCAAGAATTCGTAACCTTTTATTTCTTATGAATTTTCATTTCCAACTGAGCGAACATTTTTTCAAAATTATTTGTGGGATATTTTAGATGGTTTTTTTTTCTTTCTTTTTGAATTAATGAATACAGTGGAATGCGTATCGTAATTGGAAATGTTGATATGTTGCTGTAGGGCAATGCGAATGAGGTAATGGTAGATAATTACCAAAATTTGATGGAGATATTTGTGAGCGCACTGATGAATTCGCACTATTTACATCTGTTTGATGGAAGCGAGAAAATTAATGTTACGAAATTTGCCAATGAGAAAAAAACTTTTTCAATGTTAATAGTAGGAACTAATTAAAACGTTTACAATTTGACGAATTTCGTATTTATATTATTATATTTAAATGTTAATCGAGCGCGACTCAGACTTTGAATTACTCGCAAATATTAATAAATAAAAGGGGCAACTCTGTAAACACAAATTGCAATCTTTTGCATTATTTCTGAGAAGGAATTATTTTATAAACTGATAAAATGTTTTTCAGTATTCAAATTAACGTCAAATCACAGCTCGATTACAATCGAATTCTCTGAATTTAGCTCTTGAATTGATTTAAACTCTCCAATTATTGATGTGCCATTAGCTGAGTGCGCATTAGTTGGTCATAAAATAAACGTAAAATTTATTGGTTGTTGATAAGTTAATTGCAAAATTGAATTTGTGTATCAAAAATTGAACATGACTTATTAGACGATTATAATTGTTTAAAACTATCACACAATTTATTCGTGAATTTATTTATCTATTTATTTATTTGTTTGTTATTCTATCAACTGTTGATGATAAATTATTGTTGAAAAAGGTTCCGGAACGTAATTATGTGTGTGTTTTAGATCAAATGCACAATATTATTGCATTACTCGTAATTAATTTAGGGATCCGGTATGGGGCAAAGTCGTAAATATCTTGATGCAGTGCGGGCACGAAGTTGCTCTGTGTATATATGCAATGATGCGCTGATTAACTGTGCGAGGGAAATTGAAATCATCGTGGAAGTCGAGCAGTCGGTATAAATAGTTGAGGTATTTTACGATAGGTATTCCAGATAAATATTTATGTGAATGTTTTGTATGCATAATTTCGGTATATCATGGAATTAAACTTGAGATATTCAATTGACTTTTCAGATTGCTCGTTTTTCATTTATCGCTTGTATAATAAATTTATTCGCAGCAATATATTTTTGGTGAAAAATATTTTTGAGTAGTAACAGCATTCTGATGAATTATTTCTTTCATTCGTGAATTTTGACAGGTTATTTACGTTCAAGTTAAAAGACATAAATATTATATTGAGTCACTGTGTTATTTGTTTTTTTTTTTCATGTGAATTTTGACGTGAATAATTCGTAGATATATTTCCGCTGAACTTTTATGCAATATATTTGAACTGTATAACGGATTTGAATTAATCATTCTAAACAAAATTTTTGTCTCGACAAGATCTATGTTTCAAGAGGTCTATAAATATTAATTTTACATCTGACTTGATTTATGATGACTGATTTCTATTTGTTCATGCTCTCATGTATTTTAATTTGACAATGGGAATGAGGGGAAAAGTTTGTACTTATTACTTTTACCAACACTCAATTATTTTGCGAATTTAATTCTATCTCATATGATTAAATTCGTATGAATGTAATTTGAAGAAAAAAATGGCACACCAAAATGAGTTACAACTCATCTGTAAAAATTCTAATCCCCCTCTCTGAAAACGAACAGTCATTTCAACTGAAAACTTGCATCACATAAATAAGAATTTCATTTAGCAGACACAAAGGAAAAAAAAAGTCTGAGATGAAAATAAAAAAATACAAAATAAACAAAAGACTTAATATCTACCACCTGTATTCTATATAATGTTCTGTTTAGTTGTTGCAAGCATAAAGCTCATATATTCACACACCAAACCATTGTTTTGTCCCTACTCATAGGATTTATGATGCGTTCGTATACTTTTCTTCAACTTTATTCTTTGTAACCACCACAACACTGAAGACGGTTGAATATTTTGCCAAACACATTGTTCATTTAATAAGTGCAAAACCTCTGAACAAATTTCATTTACCACAATGTATGCAGCAATACATCTATACACAAATAAGTATCCACGCATAGATATATAAGTATATAATAGTAACTACTAAATGAAAACTTTTCAAATTAATGATAATTAAGTGAAAAGTTAAAGGAGCTTCCCACGAGATTGCAAGTAATTCTCTCACTTCTTCATCATCTTTCCTTTCTGTTTTAATCAGTTGGTTTCATTTGTCTTTTTAACTTCCCAAGCAAAATATGCTCGTCCTTTGTTTTATATACTGTGTTGTTATTTGTTTGTGTATAAATGTATGTGTGTATGGCATTATTTATTTTCAATGTGGATGTAACATTATATACAATTTTATATTTTGTTCTTTTGTGTGAAAGCCATTATGTGGTTTTACTACATTATAGACAACCTTTATCCTTCATCGTCTATTGCACTTCAAAGTTCATTCAAAAAGTCTTTTCCCTCCTCGCTCTTATTCACTTTCTCGCGGCTTTCTCTATATGTGTATATAAACACAAGTATGTCTGCTTTTCTTGTTCGATGAGAGCTCACGCATGTTGAGCAGGGGTGAAGAATTTTGAACGAGTAAGTGGAATTTTTTTTCCGCTCTCTTTCGAGACTCAATACCAGACGCTTTTATTTTATGGATATTAAAGTCGTTCAAATATATAAAGTGATTGGCATTTTTTTGTTCGATTTATCTGTTGGATTTTTTTTTAGATTGTTGAAAGTAATTTAATCTCCTGTCATTGATTGAGTATTTCAATTTGTATAAGTACTTAAAATAATTATTCAGGTTAATAAAAATTATTTTTAATTCTATTTGATAATTACTCCAGTTGTCAGGAATTATTGATGCAAAGTTTATTTAAAAGAGTTGACACTTGTAAAAAAAATGGATGTTTCTTGTCCTCTATTGAACGTGAGAAAATATATAGACTTCTATTCATATATTCGATTCACAGTCGGAAAAATAGAGAGGCGAAGAAAACTTGATCCGGCTCATCCTCTACTCGATACTTTTTCTCTTCTATATCTTTTCACATACTTCTAAAATAAGCTACCAATAAAAATCGTGCACTTCAAGCTCGAACTTGTACGATTGTATCCTTTCTCTGTTCCTCTGTCTCACCCTCACTTATGTCTCGAATCGACTCTATGAAAAAATACATATATGTATGTATATATAAATACATAAATATATTGATGTATATTTCTTTTTTATTCGCCCACTCACATTTGAGAGAAGTATATGTACTATAAGAGATACAAATTCTGTATTCATTGGGCTTTCTCTCGTTCGTGTATTTTACGACCGATTCATCGTCATGTAATCTTCTGGATCCATATAGGAGAGAAGACCATTTCAGACTTACTTATGATACCAAGTTATGAGGGATAAAACAAAAAATAAGGTGGGAATCAATGGGCAATTTAGCAGAAATTTTCTTGTATCAAATTTTCTTTTTGTTATCACGAACAGACATTCAGGGAAAGCAAAATTATAATTCTTGATACATTTCAACTTTTTATCGCATTATTTTACCCTTCATTGTCTTATCGATATTACTCCATTTACGTTTTATCAATATTTGTTTTACTTTCATTTGTAATTTGTTTGCATGATGTTTTATCGTGTTTATTAAATTTGTTTTTCAGAATGGTGTACATGAAGGTGGACAAGAGAGTGATGGTCTTGGATTGTGTCCTTGCGCACCACAACACAACAGCACGGCAGTTTTTGCTGGTAAGTGTTTTACAATGTTCCCTTTCTTTTTCTCGTTTTTTTTTTGTTGTTGTACAGAATGGTGAAGGAATTTCGTAACAATTCTGACGTGTCTTGTATAATTTTGAAGATGGTAGTTAATTGAATATTCAACTGGAATAATTAAAAAGTTTTGTCAGGAGAATTTGTAGTTTAGCTGAAGGAAGAGGAGAACAAGAATGGAATATAATAATCAGTCGTTATCTATTCGGTCAAACTTAAAGAACACTTTTTTTTTTTATAAACATTGTCGAGAAGAGATGGATAATTTTACGAATAGAAATGAACGAAATATCAGACGTAGCATTGAATAATGAAGGTTTCTATTACATTGTCAAACCTGGATGGAAAGTTTGAATTATTTCTTTTTATAGAGTCAATTTTATTTATGATTGATAACATTCTAATAAATGCAAGTATAGACAACTCTTTAACAATTAATCTTCTGGTAATTCAATAGTAATAAATGTCTGAAGAATAAATGATCGTCATAAATTAGATCAGTTCCTTTCAACCAACTATTAATATTCAATCTTAAAACCATTCCAAAAATATATTAGACAATTTTTGCCATAAATTTACTATACATAAATCACAAAGAATTAAAAAGATTAAAAATCCCATTTCCTTCTTATGCACCAATGTTGAAGAAGCAATTTTCAATTTATCTTTCCCTCCACAAACTCGTCAATAACTTGAACTAAAAATTTATCTTCTTCATATAATTGAATCACCTCAATCAACTTGACAGTTCAACCAATATCAATCTCACTTTTTTTCTTTTCACATCTTCATTAATTCTGGATAATTAAAAAACGTAATAACGATTTGTTTTAATTTGAATTCTTTCAATCCTCAAATCCCCAAAGGTTTTGTCATTATATAATAAAAGAAGAAAAAAAAAGACAATGTCAAGGAAAGAATAAATCCTTTCCATTTTTTTCATCATCATTAAAAATATGATCAATCGTGAAAGAATAATATATGAGTGACCTAGTGAGAATAGAGGAAAAAAAATGGGATGTTCCAACCGGTATCTAATAATCTTTATGGAATATAATATATCCATATACACACTTATAACCATAGCTTTATGCGGTGTATGAGGAATGGTGAAAGGATCCTCATGCATTTTGTTCAAACGTATATTATGAATATATCTTTCGTCGTTTCAACATTATATTGCCGGGGGCTTCATATCTGTGCCTTCTCTTCTCTCGGTGTAGTAGATTTGTAGCCCACTAACGCCCTCGCTCAACCCAAACTCTCTCGTTGTATATTCTTCCCTTTTG